>CAUYSK010104701.1:0-64876 GCA_963575035.1 Avahi laniger
AATCCTAGCACTCTGGGAGGCCGAGGCGGGCAGATTGTTTGAGCTCAGGAGTTCGAGACCAGCCTGAGCAAGAGCGAGACCCCGTCTCTACCAAAAATAGAAAGAAATTAATTGGACAGCTAAAAATATATAGAAAAAAAAATTAGCCGGGCATGGTGGCTCATGCCTATAGTCCCAGGTACTTGGGAGGCTGAGGCAGTAGGATCACTTGAGCCCAGGAGTCTGAGGTTGCTGTGAGCTAGGCTGACGCCACAGCACTCACTCTAGCCAGGGCAACCAAGTGAGACTCTGTCTCAAAAAAAAGCAAAGGCCCTGATTTGTAGCACTTTTGCCTATTGCTGTGGGGTAAATGTTCCCACTGTTGCCAATTCCAAGCTACCAACACAGTATTAGTGAACATGAAGCTGGGTAGAAATGTGCACCATACACCCCAGAGAGGTGGGGCAGGGCCAGCCCCATGCTCCACTGGCCGGGGATAAAGCAGGAACTAAGACGGGCAAGGCCACTATCTCATGCTTGGTCTAAGGGGCATGATGCTACTATTTTGCTTCCATGGCAGCCTTCACTACCATCACAGTGGGTCATGGTTTAATTGTCTTAAGGAGACCGTGTCTCCCTGTATTGTTCCAGTAGGTGGGAAGGCCTGCGAGGGCAGGGACCATATCTTATCCTTTACCGTGCCCCAACCCCCAGCACCCGCATGAGGCTCTGTCCACAGAAACCACTGCAGGTGTGTGCTGACAGAGTTCACGTGGCGGGGGTGGGGGGTAAACAGGCCATACCTGCCACCCACTCCGGAGCAGTGGAAGCAACTACAAGCCACAAGTGAATTTTGAATAGTACAGGGTTGGCTACTGGTAAAACTATAAAGCAGGAAGTTTATCCCACTCCCTCTAACCAGCACCGCCGTCCCACCTCCTGGCACCCTTGCTACTGGCCGGGTTTCAGGCCTGACCTCAATTCTGACCCTGCACATTGCTAAGGGCTTCAGTGGTCATGCTCAAAGCAGGTGCTCCGACCTTCAAAATTGTGGGAAGAGTCAAGAGTTGCCCCTCGCTTCTCAAAGGGGTCCAAGACCTCCCCTCCACCCCACTATCTCCAGAAAAAAGTTACGTTCTCTGGCGTAAGCTGTGGCCTGTAGGGAGTGTGGACACTGGTCACCCAAAGGGCTGACCCTCTGAAAAGGGACATGCATGAGAGAAAAGAGGCGTGTTCCAAGGAACCACTTGCAGCCTGCCACACTCACACTCCCTCGCTAACAAAGAAAAGCTGCCACCATCCCCAGAGTGCTGAGCCAGCCCGGCAGGAGGATCTCAGTTCCTGCCCTGGCCAGACAACTCAAACAGTATGCTATGCTTCCATTTGGGGAAGAGGGCTTTGGGGACAGTTCCTATCACAGCTGTAGACCCTGGTCCTTAACACCCGAGACTAGAATAGGCACGGCCCCATGAAGGAGCTCCCTCTGGCCATCCACTCTCTTCTCGTTTCAGTATTTCCAGCACAGAGCCCACACCACTTCAAAGATCAATGCTTTATTTTCTCTGGCTCCAGTGATACAACTGTAGCAGCATATCAGAAACATCCCCACCCGTAAACACATTTCTCCCCTTCTTCAAAGAGCTGGCAGCAATTGAGAGGCAGAAACAATATTTACTACAGGCATTTGAGAAATTTAAGAAATAACACTTGCTCACCCATAAACCATACATCGTGCATCTTGCAGGTAGGAAGCAGCAGTACATTTGCAGTTCACAGACACAATCATCCTTAAATAAAATTAAATAAAACCTTATTGGCATAACGATGGGCTGGAGATGCAGCCTTAGGGACACTTTGGAGAATGTTGCTTGGAATAAGACATCAGCATTTAAAAAAAAGAAGAAAAAAAAAACCACACACAGAATAGAGGCAAGTAAATAGCTAGATTCAATTGAAAGTTAAGAAAAAAGTCATAGGGTGCAGGGGTGCACACCTGTAATCCCAGCTACTCGGGAGGCTGAGATGGGAGGATCACTTGAGCCTTGGAGTTGGAGACCAGCCTGGGCAACACAGTGAGACACCACCACTTGAAAAAAATTAATAAATAAGTAAACGAAAGTTTAAAAAAAAAGTCACAGATTGAAGATTTCACTCATTTGGAAAAAATTTTTTAATCTAAATGAAAGGTAAAACTCTGATCTGCAAGTGGTTGAACTCAAATCATGATTTGAGCAGAAAAGCTAACTCGCACATAACACCCCATATGAAAGTACGAGTATTGTATTCCAGTGGCATTGCCTAGCTGCAGACGTCACCCCAAAGACACCAGTGACTGAGTACTGCCATGATTAAGCAGGTCACTAGGGTGGGGCTGAGGGGTGGGGAGACATTTTCCTAGTTAGCACTTTGTAATGTCAAAGTCATAATGGAAAACCGACTGTAGTCCGACAAGGATAACAATACCAACATTGGAGATAAAGGCCAGAGGAGAAAATTAATTCCTACAAAATTAACAAACACTTTTATTTGTTCAGTGCTTGACGACTCTCAATGCTTTACTCGACCTCTTGACGACCAAGTCGGGCAGGCAGGACAGGTGGCTACCCCCAGCCGGTCCGTCCCTTATCACACCCGGTCCCCACCTCTCCTTGCACCCCCCTAACCAAAGGAGCGTTCCCAGAGAAGCCAACAGTTTCTTTTCCAAAGACCACCAAAAGCAAATCCTACAGGAACTAAGAAATATCTTGCAGCCATGTGGCATATGTTAAACAGACAAAAAGGGGTGGGTAGGATAATTCTTTTTAGAATTTGATTTAAATTCTACTTTAGAATTTGATTTTTTCCTCCATTCGCAGAACTAAACACTAACACTAACCCAGGCAGGATTAGAGAGGTGTAAACATTCTCAGCGGCAGCACGGTCTCCCTGGCTTTCTGCAGCTCTGCGTGGGAGGGAAGCTCGCTGCAACCAGTTTCGTGGGTGGGGAAGGGAGAGGCTCCCCCCACCGTCCCACCCCCGCCAAGGTGGGACAGCTGGCAGGAGGGGGCTTCTCAAGGGGCACGTGTGGGGGGCACCCGACATGGCTCTTTCACACCCTCATTTGAAAAAAGGAAGTCCATTGACTATTTTATCACAAACTTCTCATAGCTATTAGGACAAAAAACGATTCCCAGAGGCACTGTGTGCATGATCCCAAGATGAAAATTCTCCACGAGCAGCTCCAGTCCTTCCCAGGCGGTAACACCATCCAAAGGTGCCGGTGCCTGTGCCTCCCCAGTGCGATGAGCCGCGGTGACCATTGTGTGCGGCAGGAAGCAGGTCAGGACCGGGTGCACCAAAACGAGAACACACACACGTGCTTCCTGCTCACTGGTAGAGACGGGCTCTGCTGCGGGCTCAGAAAAGGAAACTGGGAACCTCGTCAGTCTTCCTGGGACAGAGGTCTGGCGGTGGTGCATTGAATGGCGCAGCCAGGGGACACAGGCTTGTGCTTTCTCTCAGCCAGTCTGACTCAGCAACGCACCATTTCCGGAAACAAGGCTTCGAGGCCTCGTGTTCTCAGGTGACACGGACCGACAAGGCTGCAGGATGGCTCCGGAGAAGCAGCTCCTGGCTCCGGGGAAGGGTGGGGGCGGGGTTAATGGTCGGGACAGGGCAGCGGGACAAATGCTGGAGGTACGCTTGCTGGGTTTTTAAGACTCCCTGCACCGCACCAGGAAATACGGGAGGAGATTAGGAGATTGAGTCAAAACATACATAGACCAAGTTACCTGAAGTGCCTGAGTTAAAAGGTTGATGTGGAACAATGTCCTAGAACAAAGGCAGGATTTATCCCACTGACTGGCCCCACAAGTAGCCAAGGATTGGCGTATCCAGGGCTTCTAAGTGCTGGCCCGGGGAGGCACACAGTGACGTCACAACAGGGGAGGACGGTCTGGGTAGCTTAAGACAAGTCATCCTAATTCTGCTGGGCTCCACCATCCTACGGGAGGAGAGATCCTGCCACCCAGTATGTGTGCGTGTGTGTACACAGCAGGAGAAAACGTGCCAGGGCCGGACTTTGGTCCTGGAATTTTCAGGAAAGACAATGGGAAAAAGGCACATGAAGGTGACTGAACTGAATTTTAAAAAAAAAGGTAGCTGCGAGTAATATAACATTATTTTGATTTTTCAACGTACCTTTTTTCCCCCATAAAAAGAGAAATTCAAAATACAAACTTAATATTTATTATTTTACATTCAAGTGAGACTTCCATTCGGAGGGGTTTGCTAAACACGGTTGTAGGCCACATTTGGCGCTTTAGTACTTTGGTGCCTTTTTAGCTAAACCTGATGGAAGAATTCAACCCTCTCGTTTTTTAAAAACAGCTTGAGAGTCCCAGCTGTAATACTATATGTAGACACGAACAAGCACACACACAAATTCAAAAACTTCTCCATAGAAAAATAAAGGATAAACATTATCCATCTATTTTTATACTGTGTAATGGAACTTTTATATACATAAATTTTTTTTTGTTTTTTTTTTCTTTCCTGTTTTCAGTCACTGCATATTTTCTTCCCTCCTTTGTGATCTAAGGATCTAGGGAGGAGACTGCCACAGTGAAGCAGAAAAGCTACATTCCGCCCGGGGAGGAAGAGAAAAAGCAATTTCTCGCTCCCCTTCCCAAGTCCTGCCCGTCCACCGCCACCTCGGATGTCCCTGCGGACGGCCTCCTGGTGAGCGGCCACCCCGCCCTCTCCTCTCTCTAAGGCAGCAGGCCACACAAGGCCCGCAGGTAGCACCCTGCAAAAAATGACCTAAGTGTGAGGGCGAGAGCGGAAGCAGGCACAGAAAGCCTGTTAAGAATAAAAGATTCTGGAATCGCTTCCCATAGCCTGTTCCTTTAGTATGGAGTTCGATTCTCCAGCTGGTGCTTCGTGAGGAAGTACTTGAAGAACTCATAGACAGACCAGGAGATGGCCGTGGAGGGCATCTGGAAGATGACGCGTGCCTGTATGCCCTTGAAGTAGCCGGCCACGCCGTTGAGCTGGTACACCGTCCGGAAAGCATTGGCCATGCCCGACAGCCGGCCGCTGATGTTGGCCAGGGAGAGCGCCACGTTCTCCTGAGTGTTGAGCAGGGTCTTGCAGACGTCCAGTGGGGTCGTGGCGGCCGCGGCGAGGGCCCCGGCCAGCCCGCCTGAGATGATGTGGGACTGCGGGTTGTAGCCCCGGTGGGGGTTGACCTGCTCCTGCAGGAACTCGTAGGTGATGAAGTGGATGGACTGGAAGGGAATGTTCATGGTCAGCTGCGTGGTGTAACTCCGGTAGAAGGCCCCCAAACCCTCGGTCCTCCACACCGTCCGGATGCAGCTGAGGGCTGAGCGGTGCTGCGAGTTGTACATCTGCAATCGCTGCTTCACAACTGTTGTCGGGGCCGCAGGGCAGGCCAGGCGGGCGGGCAGTGGGCAGTGGGTTGGGTTTGGCCCCACCCCAGGTTGGAGTGAGGTGGGAAGCCCAGCCGTAAAGGAAAACAAGCAAGTTAGACATGCTGGTCACAGGCCACAAGGAACGAGCACACACAGCCCCAGCCCGGGAAGCCACGGGGGGCCAGCTCCAGCCAGTCCCACGTTAAAATTCCATTTTTATCTCCAAGACCCAGTGCCAGGAAGGTGGCTGTTTCCTTAAGTTTCTCCTGCCTGAATCTCGCAAAAGGGCCCCCAAGCCAGGCAGTCACTTTGAACTAGATGAGCTGATCTGATCTCCCAGCTCCTGGCTGCCCCTGGCAGGAAGCTTCAGCACCCACCACAAATCTGAACCCTGTCCCCTGCCCCGCCGTCCCCAACACATCTACTGGAAGCGAGTCCCCTCTCTGTCCTCGGGGTCTGTGCCTCTGATGGTGATTTTAGCTTCTGTGTCATGGTACAACTGGAACAGACACTGAAATTATGTCTGCCCAAGTTCAACGACAATCTCCCATGCAGACCCTGGCTCTGTTAATGCAAAAGTAACTGGGGGTTCACAGGACAAGAGGCAAATGAGGCTCACCGTGGTACCCGAGCTCAGAGCTTTAATGGTCCCCGCATATGGCCAAATGAATACACACAACGTGCTTTACTTTGAGAGAAACAAGGGCCTTAAATCAACAATATCGAAAAGCAGAAAGAGCCTCATGTTTCTCTCTTTAAAAAATATAAACAAAACCCTTGCTTGGTTAACAGGGCTAATGAACTAGTCACTGACCAGGTCCCTATATGAATTGCCAAAAAAATGTTTAAGCAAAATAAAAAAAGAAGCCCAAGATATATGATATTATGTAAGTGAATATTTCTTTAGGGATTTCAGGTTTTTCACTGAAATACTTCCTGGAAGGATTTCTCTCCCCTCTCCCTGACTACCTAAGAACTCCTCCACCCAGAACACACATAGTGTCCTTGTTCATTATAGGACAAGCCATGAAGGCAAGTAAGTTTACTTAGGACATCGTATCTCTTGAGAAGGATAATGTGTGTAAAATAAAACAGAACATGGGCTGTCTTTCTGAGCTCTCTACTTTCTAAATAAAAAGTGAAAAAGTGTGTGAGTCCCCCAGTGTGTCTCGCGCTACACGCAATAAGGAAACCCAAGTGGGTGAGGTGAGTGCCTGGCTCCACCTGTGCATCTGAGAAACGTCAACACCCACGCGACAGAGACTCCCTCCCCACCTCCAATCGGACCCATCAGGGCCCTGAAGGCCAGAACAAGTCCCCTGTCTGCTAGGACATGGGAAGTAGCTGAGAGCGAACAAGAAGGTTTAGCCTTCAAAGGCAAAAAATAGACAAACTTACATAACACAAGACTTAAAATGTTGAAACTTTTCTCTCCAATTCTCCCTTCTGGCAAGGGACCATTTTTAGACAGGGGGAAAAGGCACAAAGAGAGCCACACCTCCCCGAAAGCCACTGCGAGGTATCAAACAGCCCATCTGAAGGCATGCCCAGCACCAGGCCCGAAAGGGCTCACTAGTCACATCCACGTCCACTAAGGATATTGGGATATACACAAAGGTAACAGAACTTGTCTGCGCAGCTGAGGTTTGCTTTATAATACTTCCAAAATTCAAAAGAAAAAAAAAAGATAATGTGGGGAGAGACAGCTAAAACAAAATGGCCCGATGTTAATTTCTGAAGCAGAGTGACGGATACACAAGGGTTCATAATACTATTCTCTCTGCCTTCACAAATGTTTGAAGTTTTCCATAATCTTCCAAATATTTTTTTAAAAAGCAAATTGAACACAAGCCCTAATAAATGGCCTTGCATGGGTTCCCCCAAAATTTGTCTAGAGTTGATAAAGGTTAACAAGAGCCAGGGGTGGGGGTGTGTGTGTGTGTGTGTGTGTAGTACATGCACATGTGCACACATGGGTTTTAGAGTAGTGCAAAAGCATGCAAACGAATCCCCAGGAAAGCTTGTTAAAACAGATTTCTGGTCCCTACCCCCAGGATTCTGACCCAGTCGGCCCAGGGGAGGGCCTGAGAATTAGCATTTCTAACACCTCCCAGGAGATGCCGATGCCGCTGGTCCTGGACCACACTTCCAGAAGCTCTGTTTACGAGAACAGAAATACCATAAAGCTCAGATGTTCATGTCCCTTCTTGAGGCCTTAAATAACATAGTCAAGAATTCAAGTCTCCTGTTTGCTCTGATGGGGGGCCAGCAGTCACCCTGTCCCCCCACTGTTTTTCTGCCCCTCTGCCCATCCCTACTGCCCCTCCCTGGGACCATGAAACGTTACCTTCTGCTGGATTCATTACTGCATCGTGGAGCAGGGTGGCCATACTCCCAGCTATCCCTGCAAAACAAACTCCAGAAAATTACCCTCTGAAACCAGTGTTCTCAGGAAGTTCCTGGAACCTAAAATCAGACGGAACCTAGGACTTAGCTTTCTAAGAAGCAAAACGTCCTACCAGCTCCACCCAGGTGAACGCGGACTCTTAAAATCCTAAACCAATCAGGGAAATACTGGATAAAAATGGGGAATATGAACAAAGGCACAGTTATTCACATCTTAATCTTGCAGAAACCTCCGCTTCTTTCTTGTAGTCAACCCCGGGAAAAAGCTAGACTTGCGAACACTGGGTGGTTCCCAGAAACCACACTTCGTGGCTTTTTCCACTGTCTAGATTTTTACTCTCTTGTCCTTTCCCATTGTCTACACATTAACTCACTCTGACCTTAAGCTGGGGCAATCGAAGGAGATAATAGCATATATACAGCTGGGATGGGGGGGAAAAGAACTCTTTAAGAAAATTCCTTGGTTCAAATCCAGGCATTTTTAAGAAAATGGGCAAGAGAAGAGGAAGATCTGAATCTGGTAGAATTCCAGGGTCAGTTTGCAAAGCTCTGACTCGACTGGGGGATGACTGACCCCGTCTGGGGGTCTCATCAGGCCTGGCTTCAAGAACCAGGAACTTCAAAAGCCGAAATCGGGCCTGGAATTTTGCTTTCGGCTTTGGCGTTCCTCCCTCTGCGGTGACACTGCCCGGTAATTAAAATTGCCACTGGGAGGTGGGAAAGCCAGGGTAACTCTTCAGAAATGCATACAATATCCCCCTCCCCCCCGGCACAGACACTTGTAATTATTCCCAGAAAGATCAAAACGGAACCACAGCAGATACCACAACACTGCTGAAACAGCGCTGGGCAGAGCTTGGCATAAAATGGGTTCTGTCAACCCCCCTTCGAGGGGCTAAACCGTCACATGAGACAGTTTCAGCAAAAGAAGGGCCCGGGCACCGAGGACTCAGGGGCAGCATCGGGGTGTGGCTCTTACTGACCGTCTTCATAAATGCCACTCATGAACAATTTTTAAAAAGCAAAACAAACGTCTGCACGCCAGCCGGGTGCACTTATTTACCGAAGTTCGCTGATGGGAAGGATGCTTTTTGAGTAGAACCAAAGGAGAAGGGAAAAAGTTACAGCTGATTACATCTAACCTCTCCAATGTTGAAAACTGCATTTTGCCAAAATAAGTACACTTTCCCACTCTGTACCCAAACAAAAAGCAACAAAAGCCAACCCCACCCGAGAGGACAGAAGTACCCGGCCCTGGCTCAGTAGAACATGCCTCACGTAAGAGCTGCTGGCCAACTTGCACCCCCACCCCGCCTCTCTCCCTCAGAACAACCAAACAAAAAACGATTTCAGCCCTTGCTGGCAGAGAGATGCAACTCAGACAAACGCAAGAGAGTGGGGGGTAACTCCCAAATCCCCCGAAGCTTAAGGTAGGAAGGAAGGGCCTTCTGCGCTGGTGCGAGTCCTTTGTCAGCCATAAAACTTCTTGACCTTTTAAAGCTTAGTTAGATCTTGGCGTTGTAGAGACCTGTTGTACCAGTTTTTAAATAGTCTCAAAGAAGCTGTCCAGATAACTTTTTTTTTTTTTGCAATCCAGCATTCAAAAGTTTTCTTTCTATTCAGGGTTTTTCCTATGTCTGATCATTAATTGCTTTTGAAAAGTCTAAAAACAAAAAAAGCAAAAGAAAACCCACACAGCAATGACAATCAAAACACCTCTGTCACTGATTTGTCCCCAGGCTTCGGAAAGCGAAGGGGGAACGGAAAAAAACCAAGCATGTGTGTGAGCCTGTGTGCATGTGTCTGGGTGTGTGTGTGCACACACGACTCGAGTTCTTTATTCGTGAGCGAGCGTGTCGAAGACGAGGCGTAAGGCCGCTGGGTCACAGGGAGGAACACCCCAGGGAAGGACGTGTTGAAGAAGAGAACTTTCTAACTCCAGACAAACGCTTTCAAAATACCGTTGGCTAGGTGGCTGTTTCCCTGGTGGTTGAAAACGTCATTTAAAGTCCTTTTCATGTTTTCGTAGCAGGCAAAATACATGGCGTGGGCCGGCCCTGCACCCATTATCATCACGTTGAGGCCCCGCAAAGGCCTCCAGAAGCCTTCAGTCCGCATGATCTTCTTGAGCGCTCCGTAGATGCTTGTGTACTGGGCTTTGGGATCGGGATTCAAGCTCTGCATTCGCGTCTGGGGGCGGGTGAGAAGAGAAAACAAAACATAGCAGTTAATGGGGATAGTAAAGAGGGAAAAGACCCAGAAGGAGAGAGAGAGTGAGAGAAAATGGTCGATTTTCACAACTTCACATGATCTCCTGGTTAAAAAAAAAAAAAACGTATTTCTTCTCTGCCTCCTGGAGTAAGCCCCTAACCCTCCCTGCTCTCTCCCACCCAGACACACGCAGTCACATAGATGTCATCATACCCAGGAAAAGGAGAAAGGGGGTAGGAAGCCCCTGCCCTGCCAGTGTGGCCACTGACAGATCCCTTAACCTCTCTGGGCCTCAGGACCTTCAATTCAAAAAAACAGGGTTATTGCAAGCAGCAAACAAAACGATGCAGGTGAAAACTCTTCATAGACTCGGAGTCCTAGATATACAGACACACAATTATTCTGTGGTCCCCACTCAGGTTCTGGAGTCTTCCATGTCCTCACTTACCCAAAACCTCTGAAAGCGCCTGTTGAGTCCCTACCATGAAATCTCCCTGAATCCTCCAGCCCTCACCCCGCATCACCCCTAAATATGTTTTATGTTTTGTTTTTATAAGTTCACACTTAAATATAAATGATTTTGCTTCCAATTTCTTCCCATGCACAGTCTTGTCTCTTTGAGGAGGAGACCTGGAGTCCCCTGCTGTGATTCCAGGTGCAAAGGCACTTGAGCAGTGTGACAGTTAATTTTATGGGTCAGTCGGGCTGGTCCCCACAGTACTGGTATTTGATCAAAAACCAATCTGGATGTTTCTGTGAAGGTGCTATTTTTTTTTTAGATGAGATGAACATTTAAATCAGCAGACTTTGAGGAAAGCATATCGTTCCAATAAACACTGCGTGGATGGGACTCGTCTAATCAGTTGAAGACCACAGAGGAAAAATAAATATCTGAGGTCCCCCAAGGAAGGAGGAATTGTTTCTAGACTGCCTTGGACTCGAACTGCAACGCCAGCTCTTCCCTAGGTCTCCAGCCTGCCTACCTGTCCTGCACGTCCTGGACTTGGCCCCCACGATCATGTGGGCCGACTCCTCAAAGTGTCTCAATCTCTCGAAAGACATACATTTAGATATAGCCATCTCTTTACATAGAGGTTGAGATCTCTCTCTCTCTCTCTTTCTCTCTCTCTCTACACACACACCACCCTACTGGCTCTAATTCTCTGGAGAACCCTGACTAGTATAGCACACAAGAAATACTTGCCAAGAAGAAAACCCACATTGGCTCAGTCCTACCAAAGCAGCAGCCAGCCTGCCTGTCTTCCTTCCTCCCTCCCTTCCTCCGTCTCCTTCCTCCTCCTCCCTCCTCTTCCTCCCTCCCTTCTTCCCCCTCCTTCCTCCTTTCCTTCCTTCTTCTACTCCCCTGTTCCCCCACACACAGTGGGGGGACAGGCTCTCTCCATCTTTTGGTGAGGACATCCTTTCATCTCCAAACAAAATCATACGGAAAAACTAATACCGTGACTAAAAAGGAAGAAGGGCTTCCTCGATTGAAAATGGATGAAGAGCCCTCCTCCCCCGACCCATGGGGCTCCCTCTCCCTCCCCAGGGCAGAGACTCCCCAGGTACCCCAGGGCTCAAAGGAACAGTGTGAAACCAAGGACCTGAATTCATGGTCATTTTCAGATTTCACCAGCTATTAAAACCACACAGAAAATGGGCACACCGTTGCCAACTTTTTATTTTGCCAAGAAAGGACACAAAAACAATAACAGTACAAGCAATAATCACCACTGCCCTCTCTTACAATCATTTCCTAAAAGAAAGGGCATTTTTAATGCTTAAAAGACTACCTCTGATTATAAAAGTGTTCTTTAAGTTAGATTTAGCTTCATTAATAACTCACCACTTTCCCCCTTTTTTCCTACCCAGGCTGGTGACAACATCCTCTGGCCTAGCCCAAGGCAGCCGTAGGACACCTGGGCTCCAGGGTCCTGGGAGGGAGTGACCTCTGGGACTGGACAGGGTCAGTGTCCCTGCACCTTTTTGGCTTTTTCATGATTGCTATTCTAACACTTTTCAAAAGGGATTTCATGCAATTTAATGAGAGGATACATTGTAAGCAAACAAGACCAAGGGCAAGAGAAGCAAGTGAATGCATCAACCAAGAGGGCACCTGAATTGTGGTCACAACACGGCCACTTAGCTCCTGAGTGGCCCGCTGGCCAGACCAAACGAAGAAGGGCACACAACACAAAGTGCTCACAGGGAAGGAGCGGCAAAACTGCTCCTTCAGGATATTTGAAATCACTTAAGTTTTAGAGCAAACCTGGCTTTTTTCTTATCATTGCCCCTGATACGAAACGAGGGTGTGATGCAGCAGATGGTACGACCTGGTGGTCAAAATCCCAGGCCCGGGAATCCAAGAAAACTGGGACTGAATTCAGACTCCATCACTCACAGGGGAACCCTGGGCAAGTGAGTTATTCATCTAAGCTTGAGTTTCCTCA
Organism: Avahi laniger; assembly: GCA_963575035.1. NCBI lineage: Eukaryota > Metazoa > Chordata > Mammalia > Primates > Indriidae > Avahi > Avahi laniger. Next base: position 12,458 of record CAUYSK010104701.1, read on the forward strand.
TTTGAGAGATGGCTGAGAACATTAAATGAGACAATATGTGTCTAAAACCATCATTATTGAATAAAGGCTTCACCGAGGAGCTACATGACGGTGATTCATTGAGAGGCCAAGTAGCACAGTTCTAGTATCTGACCTTCCAGGGTCTAAGCCCCGCAGAGGCGGGTCGTGTCTCTTACTCACAGCAGATCTCCAATGCCGAACACGATGGACTCATCCTGGGGGCCCAGGAAGTATCTGTTGAAGGAATGAATGGATGAACACACACAACTTAGGATACCAAGCGGGTGAAGGGGCAGAGGGTCTCTCGGCCAACTCCCCTAAATGTGAGCCACGCTTTCTCAGACTTAGCTGTCCTTGCCATCTGATGTAGATCTTCCCTGTCAGTACGAAGTCAAGTTCAAGTCCATGTGTCACTCCCTTCCTCAAGCCTGGGAGTGATCTGCTGGGCCACAAGCAAGCAGGCCAGGCCCTAGGTGTGAATTCCTTAACCTTGGAATAAGCCCCCAGGGAGCTGTTGGGAAGCACCTGGCAGGGCTGGTGTCGACAATGACTGTCCCCACCCCACCCCCTTTCTATATGTGACACCATCAGGTGGGTCTCTCCTTTACAAACCTATGCACGTGAGCCAGCTGGAGACTGGCATCACACCAAGATGGAAAGTGAAACGTGGGATTGATTTCTCACCCCCTCCACCACCATTTTAATTAGGGACAGGGCGGATGGAGCACAAATTATTACACCACAGTGCACCACCCTCTATGGAAACGACAAGGGCACCCTCGCACCCTCAGTGGCTTCTCTGTCCTCCAGGCCCGTTTAATGCTGCGTACCTGGGACAGAGCAAGTGACCTAGTCAGGCACCCACTGGGCCCACCACGGCTACAGAGGCCAAGTTTCGGGCCAGGGCCTCAATTGTCCTGCGGCGCCTTTGTTTCCTCCACCTGCTTGCGCGGAGCACCCGCCTGGAGTGGCACCAGGACACAGAAGGGAAAGACACTGGGGGAAACAGGAAAGTGCGTGATTAAGAGGAGGGTGGCACGGACCACCCAGGGCACCGAAACGGAGTGCAGAGAAGAGACCAGGAGGGATCGGCCGGCAGCAGCCTCGGAGAAGAAGCGACAGGGCGGAAGGTGCCCAGCTAAGAAGTGAGGCAGAAGTGGCCAGAGCCGGAGCGACCAGAATCAATTTAGTCTCTTTTTTTAAATTTTCGGTGACTCTGCCAGTAACATGTAAAAATGAGGGCTGGGCATTTTCCATCCACCTTGTGGGTCAGAGAGGGGGAAAAAGTCAGGGGGTGCGTGGAAGCAACCCGGGTGTCCATCAGCAAGTGAAGACATCCACACAGTGTGGTCTGTCCACACAGGAGACCATTATTCAGCCTTTCAAAAGGAAGGGAAATTCTGACACAGGCTGCAGCACAGATGAACCTTGGGGACACTGTATCGAGTGAAATGAGCCAGCCACGAAAGACCAACGCTGTGTGATCCCACTGCTGGGAGGCCCCTGGGGGAGGCAGCGAGGGATGAGGGTTGCCGGGGACTGGGCGAGGAGGGAACAGACAGAGAGTTAGCATTTAATGGGAACGGGAGTTGGATTTTGTGAAAGGAATTCTGTGGACGGATGGTGGTCATGGCTGCATTAACAGTAAGAATGTACTTCATGCTGCCGAACTGCACACTTAAAAATGTTTAAGACAGCACATTTTATTACGTATACTTTACTACAATTTTTAAAATACAAAAAAAAGGAAGTGAAGGTGGAAAGGAAGAAAAAGGAAATGAATGAATCAGGATGCACAGAGTGGGGGCAGAGATTAAAAATAAACACACATACACACACACACACACACACACACACACACGCGCGCGCGGAAGAAAACAGAGACAGAATTTCACCAATCACTTTTCCTGTCTGGGTTTCAGTTCCTGCCCAAGACTGCGCTGTACCACTCTCCCTCTTTCCTTACAATCACTTTCCGTGTTTGCGTTTTACCTGGAAATTCATAACACACACTAGCATACTAAAGGCTCTAGGAAGTCCTTCAGGAAAGAAACCTCTTGAACTTGGTTTTACAAGGCACTTCTTAGACGTCTGTAGTTGGTGTTGGATGCAAGCCTTTTTTCTCTTGATAATCAGTTACACCTTGCAGGACACACTTGTGAAAACACAGCTGTCGTCAAAGGGCACCTGAGCCCTTGAAGCAGGAAGTACAGAGAACATCCTGGTGTCGGGGAGACCCCTCCAGCTCCACGCAGAGAACTGTCAGCAGGGAGCAGGCCCCACGCAAGCCAGGAGGAGACAAGTGTCCTCTGTGCCTACCTACAGGTAGTAGAAAGTGTTCTCACCCAGAAACCGGGAGACCTGGGTCTCTGGCCTGACCCTGCCACTCACTGTGGGACCTGGGCAAGTCCCCTCCAGCTCCACAGCCACCACTCTGTAGGGGGACTCCAGGGCAGGGACACTCCATAAACTCCCAGCAAGGCCAGATGGAGCAAGGGTTCAGCCCCTTACTCAAATTCTCCTTGAAGATGACAGAACAGGAAAGGCCTGCCTTGCTGGCCAGTTCTCTCACAGACGGGAGGAGGGAGGAGGGACAGTGGAAAATGTGTGTTCTGTCCCAGGTGAGCTGGGGCAGGATCATGTAACGGCTACCAGGCCCTGGGGAGAGGGTGCACCCAGCCCAGCCCAGCCCCTGCCTTTTAACAAGGGGAACTGAGGCCCCAGCAGGAGCCTGGGACCCAGGTCTAAGAAGAGAAAAGCAGAGAAGGGGGCAGGTGAGGCTTCGTGGGGAGCCTGCAGAGGACATGCCAGCCAGCCCTGCACCTGCCATTTAGCCACCAACTCCCTGTCTGACGTGGGGGCCACTGGTGATTTCTAACCGTCCTTTGTCGATTTCTTAAAAAGAAAAAACTTCCCATGTTCAAAGTACACGTGGCACTTTTGAGAATCAGAAGTTCATGCGAATCTACTCCTTCGTTCATCCCAAAGCATTTGCTATACGTTCGCTCTGAACCAGGTGCATCAGGGACTGGAAGCAGCGGACAAATAGCACAGGGGACCAGGGCTGAGCTCCAGAAGGCTGCCTGGCAATCTCCGTTCCAGACTTTCTCCCAGAGAAAGGAATACGGTTCAGGCACCTGGAAGGTGCTAGAAAAATGCCAAATGATGTTAGCCTCTGCTAGCCAGTGTCTGCCTCACAGTTAGAAACCAAATTGGTAAGTTTTTTATCCTGTCTGCCAATTGTTTCCAAGCTAAACCGGACCACGGTAGAATGCCTCGGCCAGACTGCAGGGCCAAGCCCAGCACCCCTCGCCCCATTTTCCAAGCCTCATCCCACACCCTCTCTGGCCAGCAGCTCTCCCACTTCCCCATCAGCCATTGCAGCACTGTGCCGGTGACCCTCTCAAGACACAAGGCCAACTCCCATCCACAGCCAGGACCTCATTCCTGCAGAGTCCTCCCCCACTGAAACCCCACGGCGGGGGACCAGGAGGAAGAGGCTTTTTGGCACAGCGCTTTGTGGAAAGGATTGTCTTCCAGAGTAAAGCCACAAACCTCATCCGGGCCTTGGAAAGCCCTGTCTCACCTTCCAGAATCCTCGGGAGGCACACGCCGCAAGTGCAGAAACCCAGACCACATCAAGGAGCACCATGTACGGTAAAACTTTCGCCACTCCCAGCATTCCTGTCTTGGAACCTGCTCCCTGCCTGTGCTCCGTTATGGAAGACGGACTCGTAATCAGGCTTTCGACAATCACACCCCGGCCCTCTGAAAACCCGTGTAAAGACATCACCCAGCATCATTCCCACCCGCCATGAGCCAAGAGTGGAGCAGGGCAAATAGTCCTTTAGGGAAGCTGCGACATTCACGGCGCTCTGAAGCACGAGAAGTTGATTCACAAGTTCAAAATCCCAAATCATGTCTTTTTTTTTTTTTCTTACCTCTCTCAATTGGCAAAAATACATACACAGAGAATATACATGCATATACGCAAATTCATATATATGTATATTTTATCAAAAGGAAAGTTTGGTCCTCTTAAAGTTTAGAAACCAGCAAGACGAAAATGATTCCTCCAAAAGTGGTCATTGCCCCCACTTAGAAAAGGAGGGGGTGGGGGAGCATGATCACGTATCAGTGTCCCACAGTGGGGTGGTGCAAGAGAGTTCCAGGTATACATGTTCTGAGAAAAGCTCCCAGCTTATTCTAAAAAGTCCCCACTAAGAACCCCTATTTTGAAGCAAGCGAAGGGGTCGGCTCTCTGGGAAATCAGTCAGAAAAGGTGCACCAAGTCAAAACAGAGAGCTGAGACCTGGCAGGAAACACTCGTCCAGCTAGATCAAGAAGGACTTCCCTACCTCACCTAGAGGAAGGCCAGGCTTCCTGCAACATTCTGGTCACCCTGATATTGAGGTGGGGGCAGTGGATTCATACATGTGAGAAAAAACCATAAAGGCTCTTCTGCCCTTTCACTTACATCCCACGGGGGTCCCAATTTTTAGAAGGTCACATTTGTCCTGAACAGACCGGTCGCGGTCCAATCTCCTGGTTCCCTGTCTGCTGCTTCTGAAGTACAGGGCCTAGACCGCAAAGGATTCATGCCACTTGTCACTTGTGCTCTCTAGACATATCCTGAAACCTTCAGGATCCACTGGGGTGTGCGTCAGGGGTCACTGCTGTTTTTAGGGACAAAGGACTCCATGAAGAGTTTCCATCATGCATTCAGTGGAAAATACCAATTCCACCAAGACAAGGATAACCAAGTTCCTCAGCCTCCAAGGGAAGAAGCCACCACACCAAACCCAGCTTTTCCCTGGGACGGGCCGCAGGAGGGCATGCTGCAGCGTGAAGGTCCAGACCCCAGATCACGTCCAGCCAGAAAAGGGGCTAACTGAGCAGCCAGCACCTAGCAAAAGGGACCAGATGTCAAGCTGCAAGAAATAGAGCTGTCACTACGATCCCTTCTGTGCTATTTGATTCTGTGACTATGTGCATTTGTTACTTTGACTGGAAAAGAAAAAGACAATAGTAAGATAGGGGCAGAGAGGCAGCCCCGGCCTTAGGAGAGCAGCTGCAATATTAGATGATCAGCAGATGTTTGCTGGAAGAAAGGCAGGTTGGGGCTATGGAAGGCTCTGAGCACCTTGCTAAAGAGTGCAATTTACTTTATAGTCAGGTGTCCTGCACTGGACAGTGATTCAACAGAAGTTACGCAAAGCCACATAGTAAGCAAGACAGATGGGCTCCCCCAGATGTAGAAGGCAGCAGGCCTCTGCAACAGAAGCCCTCCCCACTGGGCCACTGGACAGGCTGGCTGCTCTCTCCAAAGCTGCAGTCACTTGCAAGGCCACCATAACATTACGCACCACTTAGGTTTCCCTCTCTGCCCACAGGCAGCAGCTCACCACCTTACCAGTGGCCGAAAGCATGCCAGTCCCACATTCCTTGACCCTAGGCGCCAAACCTGGTCTTCTCCCCTTCTCTAGACAGTCCTACAGCAGAAGGAGGGAGGGCTGAAAGGAGCCATGCCCGGACAGGAGAAATGTACCCAGCACACACTCAGAACATCCACTTTGTGGCCCGCCCAAAAGTATTAAATTCTCTCTGCCATACAGGTGGGGCAAATTCCCAAGATGCCGGTAACAGGGCTGGGATTTTATGGGTACAATGAGTGACCTCCCTGGGAGATAGAAAGGGAGGGGAGAGCGCTGGGCTGGAGGGGCAGAGGCTGGGTCACAGTTCTTTCTAGTCCCACATCCCGCACTAATCAACCGTATGGCCTTGGGTGAATAATTTGCTTCTGTGAACCCCCAATGCCTCTATTTACAAAATAATTATAATAATAAAAATGGCAATGGTTGCAGCTAGCAATGCTCATTTTACAAACAGGGAAATTGAGGCACAGAGGGTACAAGCTACTTTCCTCAAGGTCACAAAGTACAAAAGCAGGATTGGAAGCCAGGTGGTTGGGCTCCACGACCTCTCCCGTAGTGCAGGTACGCTAAGGGTTCACAGGTGAGCTCCAACGTCCCTTCTGTCCCCAATAGCTCTGCTTCCACGACCATCCTAAGTTGCATGTATGCCACCTCCTATGTGCCCATCCTTGGGGAAGAGGGAGCAGCCCTGACTAAGTCGAAGGCACCTAAGTCCTCCCTTGTTAATTAATGTCCACGCAGGCCCAGGGGGCTCTGTCTGTGCCAGGCTGCAAGCAGTACACTTACCAGCAAAGTCAATAGCCCAGCCCCACGGAAGGCATACGCCTTCACTCTGTTCCACAACTCTGGCCATCAGCTCGGCCACTGGTCCCATCAGGACTGGGCAATAGTGGCTGGTTCCATACAAACCCATTCTCTGTCCTGGAACAGAGCTTGAAGCACTCACCAGCCGAGGTCACAGGGAGGGAGGCATATTGACAGACAAAAGCCTGGCGCTTGTTGGTATTCAAAGGCTCACATTGGAATATTCCAGTAGTCAGGCTGCTTTCAGGAGGGAGTTTAACCACTGCTAGTCAAGCTGCACTACCTGGGGCTTCCCACGACCCAGCCAGCCTCGTCCGTAACACTGGCTCAGAAACATCCCACTGACAAGTAAGCACAGGACAGGACGTCAGAGGCAGACCCAAGAAACGCTTCTTCTTAAAGGGTTTTCTTTTCCTGGCATATAGGTAAAGTCTCTGAAGCATCAAAAGGCCACATGTGAGAATGAAGTTAACATCTTGAGTCCACATCGAGGTGCTGCAGAAACACAGCAACGCACCCCAGAACAGGACACACACTGTGCGTGGGCAGAGGGGAGGGACAGACTCCAGGCACCTGTCTCGTGCTCACGAATTCCCCACTGGACTTTCCACTGCAGCCTGGCAGCACCAGGGTCCCAGCGAGCTTTCCTGTGACTTCAGAGCTCTGCCACCCCTCCAGCGCCCCCCAACTTTGTTTAGCTAATGAGGAAACAATTAATACTTGCCCAGCTCCAGCCTCCAATTCCCAGACCCTGCCCCTCTGACCAGCCTTCCACCATATTTTGCAGAAAATCCCAATCACAGAATCTCAGGGAAACCTAGTTCAACACTCCCCGCCCCCAAATGCTCAGTTACATTCTGGTTGAGGAAACCAGACTAATGAGAGGGCCAAGTGCCACAGGGAAGGGCTTGGGTTGGGCTGGGGAGGGTCAAACAGTCAGGAGAGACCTCCCAGCAGGGGGGGGCAGCCACTCTCTAGGCATGTGCTCTGGGGCACGAGGGAAGCCAGCAGGATCCTGTCTGAAGTTTATCCATCCACTCACACACCTGAGGACACAAAGATGGCCCTGTCCTCACCCACCTCCTCATTGAAATTCTATTGTATTTCACAGCTGCATGAACTGGGATGAGTCATTTCACTTCCCTAAACTTTAGTCCCGTCATCGTAAAATCCTCCTCCTCACCTGCTTCCTGAGAGGAATAAAGGAGAAAACTTAAGTGCATCAATCACCTAGTGCTGCACAGTAAGCAGGTGCTCAAGAGATGTTTATCTTCATTGTAAATATTTTTAGAAAGGCTGCAGTGTGTTCCCTACCTGGCACGAAGAAAACCACCACCTACGTTAATACAAACGGCTTGCGTTCTCATTAAGAATCTCTGTAGCCAAAACTAGCTTAGTCTTGCTGGAAGGCATGGGTGTTTTTTTCTGCTTGCTGATAAATGGCTGTTTGGCACAAAGGACTTCATTGCAGGTTTGAATTGAATTCCATTAGACTAGCAGTCCCCAACCTTTTTGGCACCAGGGATCGGTTTCACGGAAGACAATTTTTCCATGGATAGGGGAGGGTCTGGGGGGGTCATGTGGGTGGGCAGAGCTCGGGTGGTGATGCGACACCCATTTCCTAGCAGGCCGCAGACTGGTACCTGGTACTGGGCTATGGCCTGGGGATTAGAGACCGCAGCATTAGACTGCAGAATAAAATGACCATAAACCACACAATGGACCCCAGAGTCCCTGGAGGAAGCTACCAGCCACAGAGCACTGGGGTTGGGAACCCCAGGCCACAGTCCCCGCACCCTCACAGTGAAGGGACAGAAATGAAACCCCACCCTGACCCCTTCTGACCAGCACAGCTTGACGAAGGTGAGGCGGCCTCTGGAAAGAATACACAGCCCCAGGAAGGCCCAAGGCCAGCAGAAAAGGCTCTGGGGTCTCCCCCACATCTAGATCCCAGCTCTGCAGCTTCCTCCCAGAGGACTTGTGTCTTTGGGCTAGTTGCTGCTTCTAGAAGCCTGTTTCCCTGTCTGCCAGCAGGGCTCATGCTGGCCCGGACCTCCTAAAGTCTCCGTGAGGGTTACAGCAAACAATGAAAAGCCCAGGCATGGGGTCTGGAGTACATCTGCCTGTTGCTTTTATTTCTGTCTTTATGGATGAACAGCAAATTCCTAGAAAGACGTCATTTTTGCTGATTCCGTGGGGGCTCCCATTGTGTAGGAGGAGGAGCCCTCCAGGATCGGCGCTGGCGGGGCAGACTCGCCCGTAATCACCACACACGTACCCCAAAGTGCGGCATGACCACCCGAGTGGCCCTTCCCTCCTGAGGCCCCTCTTAACAGAAGGGAAACCAAGTCCCGGCAGAGCAAGGGGACTTGTCCATGGCAGCCCCGTAAGGGGCTGTGAGCCCCAAATTTGCACCTTTCTTCCCTAATCATTTCTAAATAACCTATCAGCCTGCTTAAATTAATCCCAATTACGTAGCAAAGGAGACTTGGATAGCTAGCTGGGAGGGGCGGGGAGAATCACTGGTGTCAATTTACACAGGCCTAGAGAGTCCCAAACAGAAGTGCTCACTCACCCTAGCCTGGCTGCTCAGAGCCAAGGGCAAGGTCTAGGGGCCTCTGACCAGTGCTAAAGTTCGGGGCCAGGGCTGGGCAGGGCAAAGGCCCTCTCCCTGCTCAAGCTTCGCTACCCTCTGAACTGTGGGAGACTAGCCCCAGGGCAACGCCCAGATGCCGGCCAAGTTGAGCTGCTGGACTGGGCGCAGGGAAGCCTTCGTGGGTTCTGCCCCCTCTCTCATGCCACACGGTAGCCCCAGGGGACTCGGGCCTCCCCAGTCCATGGGTGTGGGCAGGCTCTCTCACCCCTCCTTTTCCGGGTGCCACAGGACACCGATGTTCACAGTGAGTGTGTCTCACTTTACCAAACAGGGGCGATCCTCCAAACTGTGCAACTAAGTGTGAGCATGATAAAACGGAGAGAGCCCTGTTCGAAGAGTCAGAATTCCTGTCCAGCTCTGCCACCAGATCCCTAAGGATCTGCGCCATCATTTCACCTATCTGGATATCAACTGTCCACGCCAGACACTTCAGGGAGCTGGGCACCTGAGAAGCCCCATGTTCCTCTCCCAAGTCGGGTGTGGTCCTGCCAGCTTGTACAAGTCCAGCTTCCACGCCCTTCGTGACGACCACACCTCCAAAGCACGCCCCACTATTAACCTATTATGCACAGAAGAAAGGATTTTTATAGCAGCCCTGTCGCCAGCCTTCTCTTGCTCATTCCTCCACTTACAATTACCTCGGGTGGTGTGTTGGTGTGTCCGACTCCCAGGAAAGCTGGAGAGAAGCGGAAAAAAAGGGCAGTGCCGTTCACAGATGTCACCTCGGCACCCAGCGCCGTGCTCACCAGAACACATGCTCAATAAACAACTGCCAACAACTCAGAGCTGAACTAAATTTCACCCGCAGCCAGGTACAAAGCAGGTTTTTAGGCCCAAATTCTTCTGTTTGCTGTGGATCTGGGCCCCCCAGTGCGATGCACCTGGCCACGGTCTGGGGCCCACTACGTAGGGTACTCAGCTGAGGGCGTGAGCCCCACCTGGGCCGGGCTGCAGCGTCCAGGGATGCTACGGACCAAAGTAGGGGCGCAGGGTAAATTCCCCAGGTGTTACGCAAACACTATCAAACTATCTCTGTGACATGGGATGATTTACATGTAGTTGGCACCAGGTTGGTGCCAAGTCACAGCTGGAGGGGATGTTCTTTCTTCACACACCTTTCATCTTCCATACGAGGAAAGACGGCAGGATGCACGAAACACCAGGCTTGCTGCTCTAAGGGTCCCGGGGAAAGACCCCAGAGGAAACAACTGGCAGACGCAACTGTCAGCCTCCAGGACCCACTGGTAACTTTAAGCTAGACAATACGTACAAATTATTTCCTAAGCTTTTGGAAGTTTTATTGGATGCCGAAGGGAACGGGAGAAACCCTCAATCATCGATGAGATTTTATGCTGACTGAAACCCTCTCCCTGGAAACAAGGAGCTCAGGTGTATAATTTAAACCAGCACTGTCTGACGAGCCGGGATTCCAGAAGTGAGAGACGGACCCTGCCACCACGGATGAGAGTGAGACCCCAGACTGCAGAAGTCTCAGCTGGTAAAACCCCAGGATCATTCTACCCGCCACCTAAATGGCAGTGTGTCCCCGGGGGCTGCCAGATGAGGAAGCAGGCGTCGTCCTGGCCTTCGAGGAGTTTACAGTCCAGTTGGGGAAGGAAAAAGTAAACTAAAAATCCTACAAATAAAAAATTCCAAGCTCTGAATGTCATGAAGCAAAAGTAGAAGGTGTCACGAGGACAAATGCAGGAGAGCTGATTTCGATTTGGGGTGGGGTCCTGGGAGGGACTACCAAAGGCTTGAGGAGGGTCAGGTAGGTGAAGCTCAGGCAAGAGGGACTTGGGGCACAGACAGGGCCGGTGCGATGGGGACAGAGGCCCTGAGGAGGCCGGTGTCACCTGAAGCCTGCTGCACCCCAGGAGACAAGGCATAGGGACACAGAGCCCCTGCTGAACCCTGAACACCAGTGTAAAGAAGGTCATTTGACCCGTCTGTTCGGTCCTGATCTCCTGCCTTGGACTCAGGAATGAAGGAGAAGAACGGGAAGGAAGAAATGAAGTGAACAAAACAAGAGCAAGTTTTTCCCTGTGACATCTACAGGGAGCATAAACCTCCGTGCTGGGGAAGTGCTGCAGGGAGACTCCCCAGCTCCCCAACCCTGCCGGTCTCACAGACGCTCCCCCGGAACGAACAGTCTGGGCTCACCCCATCTGTGCCTCTGGCAGTGCCGGGCGACCGTGGCCAGGCCAGCTGACCCCTGGATGACTCAGCTTCCTGGTAGTGAACTTGTGAAAGGTCCCGGCAGGAAGGAGTCAGAGAGCTATAAACAGGGCCTTCCAGAAGCATCTGCCACACTTCTCTCCTTGAACCCCGGGTGGGGCTGTGGCCATTCAGCATTTCTGGAATTGCCTGGATGAACGGTTTGCAGTCTTGAAGTGTTGTCATTGGAGGTTTCAAGCAGATTAAATCAACTATCATTTTTAGGCGGGCACACTGGAATGCGGGGCCCTGAAATGGTACATGGGCAGCTGGCTCCTCACTGCCACTAGGTCCTCTGGCCGAATTCCAACGCAGGGTCTTCCTGGATTCCTCCTCAAAGCAAAAGTGTTTGTGAGTCTATATTTCACAAACAAAGTCGAAATAGGGAGCCACAAGTTGTACTGTCCCATGTAAATAAGGAATGGAAATTTTAGAACTGGAAACTGCCCAAGAGACCATTTAGTTTTAGCTCAATCTTGCCATTTCACGGACGAAGAAACCGAGACTCAGATGAGTTAAGTGTTTTTCCCAGGGTCACTTGGTTGGTGGGCGGCTGGTCATTTCGAACTAATTACAATTCACTCTGAAACGCAAATATTAATATAAACATTCTATGTGTGTCTATACAGGAAGATGTGCCTTTGCCTTCCTTCTCCTATCCCCGTTCCACGCCCTCCAGCCAAGCCAACCGGGAATGGCCAGCTCCGGATGGACAAACGCTCCTGGGGTTCTCCCTACCCCTTAAACTCTGGCTGCTCAGAGATCAGAAATCTGTTTCCAATTTAAAGCAGCTTCTAGCAGAAGCCCGATTTTGGAGTAATGTTTGGTTTTCAGGGTCTGAAAGCGAATTTCAGAAACTTTCTTTGATTGGATGATCAGAAAATGCAAAAGATCCTTGGAAGAGACAGACATTCAAGGGAAGCTGAAAAACAAGAATTCTTACCCAAGGTCAGGCAAAGCGTCACCAGCCTGCCCACTCTCAGAAGCCAGTGGAGGGAAAAGCACTAATTCCAAGGGTAAACGGAGCTGGCTACCACCCACGGTTGTGCTAACATGCATCCCATAAGGGCAAACTGCTGCTTTAACTCCTTCTTCACCTCCTTCTGAAACTTGACTTTGGGGGGAAAAAATAAGTAGCCGAGAGTTCATTTCAACTTGTAAATATGTTCTTTATTGTTATATTGTTTTTACAATTAAAAGTTTCTGAGCTGATATTCTTGAAGCTCTAAGGACTAAAATATAAATCTTCAGTAATTTTCTAAGTAAGTGAATTTAACACTACACTCTTCCTGGCCTACATAAATGTATGTACATAAAATTCAGTTATTGCCTGAGATGCCAGATCCAGGGGGAAAAAAATCCCTTAACAGAGAGACATCCAGTCTCACATACACTTTAGGGTTTTAACCCTTCTCTCCCCCACAGGGCGTTTTCTAAGGCTCCAGAGCAACCCGATCCAATCTTTGGGATCCTTTCTTCTGGGTGACAGCTCTGCATTGTCTAAGGACACTGAAAAAGGCCCACACACGTCCTCCTTCAAAACACCCAGCAAACAGCTCTACCAACAAAGACTTCCTATGTCGAAGAATCCGCAGTCACAGAAATAGAGGTGGCACTGGGTTAGCAGGTTGGTGCCTGCGTCGCTGCACTGGCCTCTTAGAGAAACAGGACTCAGCTTCCACAAGCGGCGAGATCTGGGAGCTTCTGTCGACACCCTGGACTATTATAAACACTAGGAGAAAAGTCCTCCAGCTCTGACCCACGCCCTTTATCAAACCCAGCTAACTGAGCACTCAGCATTTTATAGAAGAATCCACCTCTAAGAGAGGAGGGCTAAAAGGGAAGAGAGAAGACAGGAAAAAATGTCCAGCTATCCAGTTACATTCATTCATTCATTCATTCATTCATTTTAGAGACAGGGTCTCCCTCTGTCGCCTGAGCTGGAGTGCAGTGGCTCGATCACAGCTCACTGCAGCCTCTGACTCCCAGGCTCAAGCGATTCTCCTGCCTCAGTCTCCTAAGCACCCGGGACTACGGGCACGAGTCACCACACCTGGCCTCCAGTTACCTTTAAAAAGTGACAAGGAATGACATACAAATCTGAGTCTCTAGAGCAGGCCCCAGTGCTGCGAGGTTCCTTGTCCCCTACACTGACAAGTCTCTCTTCACCCTACAAGTTGTGACCTGGCCGGGAAAGGCCACCCAGGCAAACCCTAAACCTTCACATAACACGTGACTGTATTTAATCTTTAGCCACTTATCTGGTTCCCGCTCCGCTGCCCCGACTGCCACCCATTAATTATGAACCAATTTTGAGCAGAATGCCTTTGATAGGACCGTTTATCCTCCCTTCCTCCTCCTGTTTCCGCCCTCCTCGGGCCTTTAGCTCTGCAGTGAAAGTTGCCACCCAGGGAGGAGGCTGGGCTGCCCTTTGGGGAATTGAAATTTCAGAACAAGGAGAAAAAGAGGAGCTGCCGAAACTGTTCCTGCCTGGAGGCTCCCCATCCTGGTGACCCCAAACCTTGGACACTTTCTCAGCTGATTCTGTGGTTGAAAGGCTCAAATCGGAGTGTCAGCGGGGTGCAGGCATCCTGGAGATGGCCAGGCACCTTGGGAACAGGCTGTGATGTTCTAGGGGACAGAGCGAATAGCTTTGTTGTAACACCCAGGTCTAGATACAGATACTGAGATACGACATCTTCAGGGGGCCCTTCCTCGCTCCGCTTCATGAGGTTCAGGATCCCTGAGGACAGTTCACCGCTCCTTAGAGGAATGAGTCACTGGACATCTGTCCTCCCTGCCAGATGGGGACTCAGGTAGGGAGAGACCCGGGCTGAGTCGAGCCTCCTGCCTCCCACCCACACACGGTTTTACCCCACGGGCACCCTTAATTATAGCCCTGCGTTGCTTAACGATAGGGAAGCATTAAACACATCATCAGGTGATTATGTCATTGTCGTGTGAACATCATAGAGCGCGCTTACACAGGCCTAGATGGTACAGCTTACTAAGCGACGTGGCACAGCACATCACTCCCAGGCTACACACCTGTACAGCACGTTACTGTAGGCAACTACAACGCAATGGTGTTTGTGCACTTAGAGGAATCTAAATATAGAAAAGGTACAATGGAAATACTGTATAAAAGATAACATTTTTAAATGGTACACCTGTCTAGGGCATTTACCATGAATGGAGCTTGCAGGACTGGAAGTTGCTCTGGGTGAGTCAGGAGTGAGTGGTGAGTGAGCATGAAGGCCTAGGACACTGCTGTGCACCACGGTAGACCTTATAAACAAAGTACGCTTGCCACTCTAAATTCATTAAAAAAATTTCTTTCTTCAATATTAAATCAGCCGTAGCTTACTATAACTTTTTTACTTTATAAGTTTTTTATTTTTTTAACTTTTTGACTCCTTTGTAATAACACGGAGCTTAAAACACAAACACATTATACAGCTACACAAAAATATTTTCTTTCTTTATATCCTTATTCTATAAGGTTTCTTCCGTTTTTAAAATTTTTTATTTTACTTTTAAACTTTTTTGTTAAAAATTAAGACACAAACACATGCATTAGCCGAGGCCTACACAGGGTCAGGATCATCAATATCACTGTCTTCCACCTCCATTCTTGTCCCATTGGAAGGTCTTCGGGGACAGTAACATGCATGGAGCTGTCATCGCCTGTGAAAACAATGCCTTCTTCTGAATTCTTCCATAACATCTCCCGAAGGACCTGCCTGAGTCTGTTTTACAGTTAATTGTTTTTTAATAAGCAGAGGGAGTACACTCTAAAATAATGATAAAAGGTATAGAGTAGTAAATACATGAAACAGCATCACAGTCATTTATTATCATTTTCAAGTATTACATATTGTGCATAATCACATGTGCTAGACTTTTACATGCCTGGCAGAGCAGTAGGTTTGTTTACACGAGCATCACCACAAACATGAGAGTAATGTGTGTGCTGTGACGTTATGGACTGCTAGGACACCACTAGGCAATAGGAATTTCTCAGCTCCATTATAATCTTACAGGGCCACTGTCGTACACGGGGTCCGTTGTTGACTGTAACATTACGCAGAGCTCACTGTATTCCAGCAGGGGATGAAGCTACACTTTCACAAATGCCTTTTGAATCTTCCTGGGTAGCAGCATGAATAGGAATCAGCCTAAGGCAAGCCAACACTCAGCAAACCAACCACAGAGTCAGTGACTAAGGAAAGGAACTTTCAAGACACACCCTCGGTTCGCCCCTTCCACTCTTGTATGTGTATATACGTGCGCCGGCCACATCTTCTTTCCTTTGAGGCTTCCCTGCCTCTCTGGTCTGACCCCTCAAATCTAATTAACAACCAGCCACCCAGAAACTTTAATCCAGGCTCCTGACAGCCCTGGGACACCGTGATCCACATTAGGGCAGAGAAGGCAGGGGAGGGCAGGACACGCCGTGAGTGGGAGGCAGTGCCTGGCGGGTCCCGCTGCCCGGCAAGCCTGGCTGGCCAGCTTCCTGCAGGCTGCAACCCTCCACGTTCCGCTTCTAAAGCCAGGCCCTGGACAAGGCAAGGCAAGGCGCCCGCAAAACCCTCAACGTGGGCGCCGTGGGGACCCTGAGACAAAGGCACCTGTGTGTTCCCTCCTTCTCCTCTTGAGCAAGCAAGGAAAACAGAGACGGGAAAGAACAAGGTGGGAAAGAACCCAGGCGTCAGCGAACGCACACAGCCATGCTTCAGGGTGATTAGTCACCTTCCCGCCCCTCCCCACAATGTCCCCAGACTCATCTGCCTGGTGCTCAAAGAGACAGACTCCCCTGAAAAACAAGAGTGGGCATATGAAGTGAGAATCACAGCTGCTATCATCGCCCATCCTACATGACCCATTTAAAATGTACGTCTGAGCACACTGGGTAGGACTTGGCTCTTCCTCATTAAGCCAGCCAAAGAGGCGGCAGCAGACGGCCACCCCACCTTTGCTCAACAGATGGGAGACACTGTGTAAGGAGAGAGGTTAAGTGCCCAAGGCCACGCAGCTGCAGTGAATCCTCGGTCGTGCTGGAATGAGAGCCTGGATTTTCCATTCCAATGAGCTAACTCTACCCCTCTAACAGGATCCCAGTTTGATAATAAATACCATGACCCAGCACCTACAGAGAGCTTTATACTTCCTAAACTGCGTTCCCTGCAAACCTGGCTGTATGTTCTTACTAGATGCAGTAAGTGGGCCTAAAAGGGAGGCAGGATGGGCACTGTTACTCTTCCCTTCATTGGAAGAGAAAACTGCAGCCCTAGTGGACTAAGGAACTATGATGTAGTGCTCTTCCCAGGTCACTTTTACACTGTGATCTGGAAAGCAATGCTCAGACCAGTCTGAATTCAAATCACTATGCTGAGTGCACCTCCAACTCCCTGCCGAAATAAGAAGGTGCCAGGGCAGCCGCAATTTGTTCCAGAGAGGGAAGCCAGACAGAGCCAAAAATATCCTGTGGTAATAACCATTTGTCATCATCTCCTCCTTACGACATATCTGCTTGAAGAACTCCTAACTATACGCTAGCGCCCTGTATTCTGTGCCACATTTTCAGGGTGCCACGATTTCCTGCTGGTGCTCTCTGGACTCCAGTTCGTCCCTCCCAAGATTGCAGCTGCCCCTCACCCCCAACCCCAGCCCTTTCTCTTCCATCTCCCAGGACCCGGCTCAAGGACTCAGCTGCCATTAAGCCACGAACAACCGCTTGCTTGCTCTTGCCTCGTTCCCTCCCTCGCTTCTCCCACTCCAGCTCTGCAGCAGGAAAAAGGCCTGAGTCCCAGGGCATGATATTTCTCTGGAGCTCAGTGTTCTCAAATATGAAATGAGAAGCAACATGTGCCTTTTCTCACCTTCAAAGGAAAGCTAGGAGGGTCGAATGACCAAATGGAACTTAATACAAAAATACTGCAATGTACAATTGCAACAGCAATATACAAACATACGCAGGCATTCAAGTAACAACACTTTTAGAAATAATAATAGAAGCTAATGTTAACTGAGTGGTTACCAAGTGCTGGCACTATTCTTAACACTCTAGATATATCATCTCGATTAATTCTCATAGTAACACTCTGACATGGGTACTGTTATTATCCCCCTTTGATGGATGAGAAAAATAAGGCACAGAAAGGTTTCAGTAACTTGACCAGGTGCCACTCCAGGGAGTCTGGCCCCAGGGCCTGTGCTGTTAACCTGAACAGCCCTTATCATTAAGCATGTTGCCTCTGATACAACCTGTCATTAGCTTAGCACGCTACGCTTTACAAAAGCCATTTGCAAATGTGATCTCACGTAAGCTTCCCAACAGCCCTGTCAAAAAGGTAAAGTAGATGGTATTAGTCTAGTTTCATGAGGAGTAAACCAGCCCAGAGAAATAACTTGTCCAAGGTTTCCGAACTGGTTACTGGCAGGGACCAGGACTTAAATTCATGGGGCCTACCCCCTAGTTTGGTGGCCTCTCCAAGGGCTTTAACACCAGCATAATTCTGACAGGCACACACCCCTCCCAAGCCCCCACCCACAGCAGCATCTCAAAGGCACCTTTCTGGCCATGCCAGGGAACAAAAGTTGTTGGCACAAGAAGAGACAGGGTCAGGGGCTTTCACCAGCAGCAGGCACCACAGATCATGCAGCCGGCCAGACCCGAGGGTCCTAGAGCTTTCTGAGTCTCTCGCTGGAAGTATGTGATGGATCCAGAGGCTCAGTAGACCCAGAGGAAGTCCTCCTGGTGACACAAAGCTGCAGTCACTCAACTTGACCCACAACGGCCAGACATTTCCTAAACCTGTTATGCAACTCTTGCTTCAACCACGCTGCTGCTGGGATTTCTCCTTATTTCAACACGTTTTGTTTTCTCTTCAGAGAAAAAACATGAATGTGAAACCTTAATACCTCTTAGTGACCAGACAACGGTCCTACTGGACTGTCCGGGATTACAAGTAGGGTAGGAGATGTTTCCAAAGGTACCTTCCATGAGCCAACTTGAGTTTTCAGAATGACTAACAGCCACAGGAGTGAGGAAGAGAATGGGAGGCAGGTAGTACAACTGAGGACCATTGTCTCCTACAGCAGAAGGAACCAATTCAAGAGTGCCCGTCAGAGAAACCAGAAGGATGCACCCCGGCAGGCTTCGGACCTTCAAGATGGCAGCAGCTGGAGCAGCCCAGAGCCCAGACAACCCAGACTGTGTTTTCAGCCTATTTGAAAGTACACATCAAGATCGGTGATTCTTCTCTCCAAAGGGAGTCAGTTCTGTCACCTAAGCTCAGGTCTAATTATGGAGAGCATGCTTGCTGCGGGAGCAGGAGCCCGGTATTCTTATTTTTGTAGCCCAGTGTCTAGCAGAGTGCCTGGCAAAGAGGACACTCAGGAAATGCAGAATGAAACGAGTGGCTAAAAACACAGCCTCATGTGGTGTAGCTGCTGCTTGCTGGGTTCTACTGCAGAAAAAAAGGACAACACAAAACAAACACTGGCGTTTATTTAATAGCAGGGTTTTTTTTTTTTTTTAATCTCTTTAAAACAGTCATGTCTTCCTTTACTCAACCAATATTCACAGAATACCTCTACTTGCTACACTCTGGAGGGCCAGTTGGAGGGAAACTGCAGGGGAAAGAGTATCAGTCTCTGTGCACTTTATTTGCAAGGCAACCGGAACAGCTAAAGGACTAAAAGGTGGGGAGAGACGCCAGACGGGAATTGCACAGAGATGTGGCTGCTCCTTAGCCCCTTGGCAGGCTCTGCTGCACCACAGAGAATGGGCTGAATTTTCCACTCCCATCAGCTGACCCTACCTTACACAGAATCCCAGATTGAGAATACATACCGTGACCTAGCACTGCAGACAGCTCTATCTTTTTCAAACTGTGTTCCCTGCACACCTGGCTGTATTTTCTAACTAAATGCAGTAAGCGGACCTGCAAGGGGGCAGGACGGGCCTATCACACTTCCCTACTTCAGATGAGAAAACCGCAGCCCAGGAAGCTGGAGAGATCAGGACCAGCTATGCCTGATCTGCACAATAAACACAGAAGATCATCCACCAAGCGCTTACTGCACACCTACTGTGTGCCAGGTGCTGCTGCTGGCAATGAGAACAAGCCAGAGAAAAAGAGCAAAAATCCCTGCCTACCTGGAGCTGACGTTCTAATGAGGGGAGAGAGATCATAAACATAAATAATATGATAAATACAACATGTACACAATATAAATAAGTAAACAATAGGGTGTGTTAGAAGGTGACAAATGCCATGGAGAAAAACAAAGGAGGGCTGAGCAGTTGGGAAGTGTTGGGATCCTCAAAGGAGGGGAAGCCACTGAGTACCCTGAACCAAGGCAGTGAGGAGCAGAGGGAGGAGAAGGAAATAAATTCAAGGGGTATTACAGACGCATATGGGCAGGTCTCCAATGCATATGGGGCAGCAGCTGGAGAGAAGCCTCCCAGAAGGGAGGGACGTCGGTGGAAAAGCTGGCCCACAGGGAGGCCAGGATGCACACTTTGGACACGCCGAGGCTGAGGAGGCCGCAAGGCAACTGGAGATTCAGCTCCCAGAGCCAGGGCCCGAGATAGTGATCTGGGAGCTATCAGGACCCAGGCAGAAACTGAGCCACATATGCTGGGGACAGATGAGGGTAGAGGCAGGAGCCAGACCCATGGAGGGAAACAAGGGCTGTGAGGTATGCCAGGGTCATGGCAGAGCCCCTCTCAGGGCACCCTCTGCAGGTCAGGGGCAGCAGGCGGGCCAGGGAGACGGCAGCTGACCAGCCGTCTCCATGAGGCTTTGGCCGAGTTGGGGACACAAAAGCCAGGGGGCAGGGTGAGAGGTGAGTACACAGAGACCAAGTGTCAACAGTCCTTTCATAACATTTGTTATTTTAAGGAGAAAAAAGGGCAACAGAGTTTGTTTATGGGAGGAGAGTGTTAGGGTGGTACTCGGCGTGCGGGGTCAAGGCGAGAAGTCTGGGTTTGTTTGTTTCCGATGGGCCGGGCTAGCACCTGTAGACCGCTTCTGAGAAGGACTCAACAGAGAGGGCACACTGGAGGTCCTGGAACTGTGTCACTCAAGAGCCAGGGGACAAAAATGACTACCACCATCACCATTTCCTGTGGCAAGAGCCTCACTTCATACCTTCCACAACCCTATAAAACAAGTCTTGGTATTAATATCCCCATTTTGCAGAAGAGGAACCCTTGAGCTTACAGAGGTCAGGTGATGTACCCAGGTATAGAGCCAGGATTCGAACCCAGGTGTGTCTGTGTGGTCCGTACACATCACCCTTCCTCAACCTAGAGGAGTGAAGGACACCTGTTATCTTATGGTGGGGGTAGAAGGCAAGAGCATTTATTTGGAGGGACAGTGACAGGGAGACAGGTTTGACTGGGGCCCTGGTTTCTCTACGAACTAGGACGCAAGATGCCACGCTGAGGCTGAAAGTGGTGGAGCGGGAGGGCTGAGGGTTAGGAGGACATAGGCAATTGCCCAGAAGACGTGGAAGGCCAGACTGCAGCGCTGAGGGCCTGCGAGGCCGGAGAGCACACACACGCAGGACGCCACGGAGGCTAGAGGGCTCGGCCATCCAACGGACAGACAGGCTATCTAGGACCAGGTTGGGGCAGGCCAGGGTTGGAAGAACCACAGGCAGAGAAACTGAGGGCCCAAGAGCAGCTGCAGCGATGAACCTCGGGGTCCAGGCTATGAGACATCTGAATTTAAGATTTCAACAGCAGGACGTTCTAAGTTAGGTCAAGGACCAATAGAGGCAAAGGCTATTGACCTCAGAGGTACAGAGAATGGAGAGACTTGGAGGTGAGTCGGGCGGTGACTGAGGGGCTGTCCTCAGGTTGATGACATGGTCTGGAGCGCAGGGGCAGTCTGCCCGTCAGAGGCCACAGTCCTCAGAGAACGAGGGAACATGATTGCAGTCATGTTGGTAATGACGACAATGAAGATGAGCACTAACACCAAGAGAGCATCCGCCATACTGTCTGTGTCAGGCACTGTGCAAAGTGCATTAGGACTTAACCCTCACACACCACCCCCCCACCCAAGAGACCAGAGTCATCCTTCCCCTTTTTACAGATGGGAAACAGACAGATTAAGAAACTTGCTCGAGGTCACACCTAAGTGGGAACTGGAACCCAGTCCCAGGCAGTCTGGCTCAAGGGTCCACTTCCTAAGGGTAGGAAGAGGAGCTGATTTCCGTAAGGACAGGGAGGTGGAAGGAAGTTTGGTGAAGAGGGGAAAGTGTAAAAAAGCTTGTTAACAAGGAACTTCCCCAGGGCCCGGTGGAGAAGGAAGGAAAGAAGTAATGGGAAGTTGAGCCCAGAAAGAGAAAGCAAGAAGAAAATTAGCATCCCCATGTCAGGAAACAAAACTCAGAGATGCCAAGTGTCCTGCCCAACCAGTAAGTCAAAGCCAGTTCTCTGAGAGTGAGAAACCCAGCTCTGTGGGAGCTTGAGGGAAGGTTTACAACTCAAAAAAGAGAAAGTGAATGGATACATCCTTCCCATGAAAAATGTCAGCGGTGAACACTCCAGGTAGGTGGGGCAGCAGGCCCTGAGCAAAGCATGCCTTCTGGGATGGTCCAGCCAACACCACGACCTGCAGGGATGTCTGCAGCCAACACAAAAGGAGCTCAAAAGCTTCAGATTGAAAACAAACAGAAATTCTTTGAGAAGGCAAGGTTCAGTACCAGCACAGATAGGAGAGATCCAGAAGCTCTGGGGTTCAAGAGAGAATGACGAAGCCTTCGAGAGGAGCAAGTGAGTTCACCCAGTGAGTCAGGGAAGGGCAACCCCCGGAGTCAGAAGGGATCACGAGCCCAAGACTGTAAAACAAGGAAAGTGAGACAGGGGCCCTGAGATCGGTCACCGCCTCAAAGAGCAGATGGGACAAAAGCCCTCTTCGATGAGATGGCCGCAGAGAGCTGAAACATGCCCTCATGGAAGCCAGGAAAAGGTTTGGGAAGCACACCCTTCCCTTCCAGGGGGCACACGTATCCCCAACCCACATATACACCGTCCTGTGTGGTTTAAGTAGACATTAAATCCTCCCACTAGACCCCAAATGCCTCTCCCCACTAAAGAGCCAAGGCCCCCTTTGCTGCCCGCCATACTCCCGGGCACCCCTGCGACCTGCACTCCAGCCTGCCCCTCCCCCATTTCAGGGCAAAGGAAAGCGGCTACGTGGGAGCTCCAGGGCCACTTGCCCCTCCTCTCCCGCAGGCCTGAGGGGTGCAGATCTTGGCTGTAGGTGTCAGCACACAGCCTGGGAGTTCCAGAAACAAGGAACAGGACCTCGGCTCAAGAGTACCCCTCTTCTGACTTGCCCCTCCAAACTCATCTCTTACAAAAGCACTTCTCCTTGAAGAAGGACAGAAAAGAAGCAGGGGGAGGTGGATGTGAAGGAGAGAAATGGGAAGGGGAGAGAAAAATCACTATAATTTTGTTCCAGGAACTAGAGCAATTTGGGATTTCACGCCCTTTTGAAGCTCAATGGCATCTACTGCACTGCACTTTGTTCCGAAAGCACTGGAGTGGGTGGGAGGAGACTCTGGCAGCTGCCTGCTCCCCCTCCCCACCCACCAGCACCCTTCCCACCAACCAAGCCAGCCTGCATGGAGGAGGCCACGAGGAGAAAACTCAGAAGTCAAAGGGCCCTGGACTGCCCCAGCCAGGCACCTGGCTCACCCAGTGCTGCGCCGGGCGGGGCAGGGCTGGCTGGGGACGTCCCTGAGGCCAGCCTGAGGACGGCACCCACCGGCTCCTACAGTGAATGCCTCACCGCGCTCACTGGGAAGGAGGGTTCATCCCAGTAGAGTCAAAGGCAGGGTTTCCCTGACAAGCAAAGCAAAAGAAGGGCCGTGAAAGGGTCAGCGGAAGTCCCACGGCTTCAAATCTTTCCTGTTTCCTTTTGCCCCTGCTTTCACCACGGCAGGACCAGCGTGGTCTCCAAGCGGTGTGCCTAATCTACTTGGAATTTCCTCCTCCACCCACCTGGCATGCTCCCCACAGTCTTCAGCACTCCTAACCAGACCAGGGGTTCTCACAGCCACCCCAAGTGCCACTTGTCACTTTGGGACACCAGGAAGAGGTTCATGGAAAACCTGCTGCCAAGCCCCAGATGGAAAGAAGCAAGTCGTTGCTACTATTTGGCGAGAGCCCTATAGAGACCCTGTGCTCCCTCTCTTTGTACACCTTTGCTGTCCACTCTAATCCTGGGGACAGCCAGAGGTTCCAGTGGCCTGGTCCTTTACGGATGAAGGAGCACCCATCCCACAGTGGGACTAAGCAAAAGAGGAAGATGCAGGAAGAGGCAGAAAAATTGCCAAATGTCTTCCAAATAACCATTTAATAATCTCAGGCCTTTGTCTGCTAGAGCTCCAGAGACATTGGGGAGCCTCAGGTTCAGTGGTTTCCATACTTATTTGACCATAACCTCCAGCTAGAAGTGCATCTGACACTGCCACCTGGGGTACACACGTACAACTCAGAGTTTCAACAAGCAACATTTCTACTGCACGCTGTGCACACTCATATTTTGTACTCTCACCAATACTTTTCAAAATGTTGACTCTACTAATGGGTCATAACTCACAGTTTAGAAAACACCAGTCATTAAAGTGACACTGGAGGGATGGAACTTCATGAACAAGCAAATTTAATATTATTATATAATTGTAAGCATTAGTGAGGCTAGCTTTTTGCACTTAGTACCACAAAACAAGCAGCACCGGGCTCAGAGTGGAAAGTGACCAGCACTGTTGGAAAAACTGGGAAAAAACTAGCCAACTCAACACTCTGACTTAACATTTCAAGAAAGTTAAAAATGCATGCCTTTCAAAATTCAAAGAATACTTTTTTCTTTCAAGACATAACTTACATGGATTTGGTTTCAGTTATAATAATGATTTTGAAATTTCCCCACGGCACATAAAAGAGGGCAATGAGTGTTCTGTGTTCAGAGATATGGAACATGAAATGTGGAGAAACACTGAACAGCCCCCATTTTTGGGCCCCCATGTTAGGAGTGACAAAAATAAGGCACAGAATAGTGCCCGAGGCATGAAGCAAGTTAGGGGCAGGGCTTGAAACCCAACCCAGGTCTCCTGACTCAATTATTCATGGGATCCTCCATCATTCAAAATATTTAAGAGGAACACAGTTGTGGTCTCTCCAAGTGAAGCATTTCCATGACTGAGGCACAGATGCATCCCTGACCCTCTGCTGGACACCAGCAAATGTGCTGGTCTTGGCAGATCTCAGCACTCTGTGAAGGTCTCCCTGGGTCATGCAACCTGGGCTCGAGCCACTCCACTCTCTCTGTGCCTTTCGTCTCAGCTGAAAATTGAACAGAACAATCCTTGCTACTCCTTCCAAGAAAGTTGTAGGAAAAACGACAGATGCTTTAAAACTAATCCTGCACCCTTAAGAACAGAAGAGCCCCTAAGGGTCATTATTTGGGGTGAGAATTAGAATCCCATAACCTAGAAGACCTCACTGATTAGCCAACCCAAGCCTCATTTTACAGACAAGCCCCATGAGGGCAGTGACTTGTCTAGGAAAGCCAGACTGTACGCACCATATTAACCTGTCCACAGGTGAAAACTGCTACAGAAAGTAATACTAAGTACACAGGTGACACCTCAATCAAAACATACCAGTGTCTCCAGGACCGCAAGAGGAACAGGGAACTAAACACAGATCCCACACTTTGAACAGGTGAGACAAATGCTTCTTGAGAATGTCAAAGGGAGCTCAAAAGACATGACTAATTATCTCTAATCCTAAACATAAGCTAAAATGATTCTCTGAACCAAACTCACAGCGAAGAGGCCCAGGGCCTCAGAAGTCGTGGGATTCCTTGATGGGACATTCATCTCAAGACACCAGTGGCCCTGGAGCCTGCTCACAGAACATCTCCCTGCTCCCAACTTTCCCCACACTCTGCCCAGGGCACTTGAGACAACAGCTTCAGCTATGAGGAATTTTATTACATTTGAGGGTTTCTCTCTTATACACATGCTACCTGGTATCTGTCAAGGGTCTTTCCTGGAGGAGCTTTGAAAACCTAAGAGACACGATCTCCCTGATCCCAGCAGGAAGAGTGGCAGGCAACGACCATTCCTCTGATTCCCCACTGGGACTCCGGAGAGACAGCAGAGTGATGGCTCAGACCCAGAGGCACACTGGAAGCCCAGGCCTTTTCTCATTGGACTTGTGCCTGTCCAGCCGCTGACTGCCAGCTCCAAGAGAGCTGCCCAGAGCAGGGAAAACCCTCTGAGTTAGACATTCTGGCCTGCACACCTGCTCACGTGGGGCCAGCACCAGCCACAAGAGACAGCTGCTGGTGGGTGGCTCTGTGGGCCCAGCCTTGGGAGATAACTGCCACCTCGGAAGGCCTCAGAATTCCCCAAAGCACACTGGAGCTGCGGCCAGAGGATTCAGGTGGCTAGGAGCCTGCGCAGGTTAATCAGTTCGCCTGTCTGTGCCTCAGTTTCTTCATCTGTTAACCCCCAGGGTTGCTACATGAATTAGATGAGATATATCTATAGAAGCGCAGCGTGTAACAATCTATATTAGTATCACTTCCTGTACCACTCTGTCCCCCCTGCCATCGGTGTTGTGGGCAGGCTGACAGAGGGCAACTCTCTAACAGGCAAAACTCGCCTGCTAAAGCTGCCTCCTTACAGAAATGCATTTAAAACTACCTGGGCAAGGGACCAGACCCGGTTTAAAAGGCAGAGTGCCTATTACACAACCCATAGTAAGGGCTCCATAGGACAAGCTCTCCCTGGCTGCCCACCAGCCTGCCTCCCCGAAAGCAAAAGGAGAAGACAAACGTCACTGCGGTTCTCACTGTCTCCCAGCGGCTCGGCTGCCCGAACTCCGGGGAAGAGGTGCAGGAACCCCGAGAAAAGGGGATCACATAGGACGTCGCCGAACCGGTACCCCGGAAAGACCTGCCAAGTGCCGAAAGCTCTCCAGACTACCTGGGGATCCGCAGCCACACGCCAGGGCCAGAGGGCGCGCGGCCGGGCCGGGGCCACGTTTCCCAGCGCGAGCGTGTGAGCGCTTCCCCGCGGGGAGCGCCGCGGAAACCGCGCACGTGAGGGCAGCCCGACCCAGCCCGCACGCCCGAGCGGAGGGACAGTGCAAAGCTGCAGCGATCGCCTCCCAGGGAGCCCCGTTGCCGCCACCCAGGCCAGCAGCGCTGGCCCCTTCGCATCCACCGCCGCAGCGCCGCCAGCACCCGGGGCCGGGCACCCTCGTGGGGTCGGCGGAAGGAGCGGCGCGGCGCGCTCCCCGGACCCCGGGCTGCGCGCGCCTGTTCCCGGGGAGACCCCGGCCGGCCGCGGCCCCGGGGACAGCGTGGTTTCGGGGAGCTGACGCGCGCGGGATGCAAACGCGCGCGCGCGCCCCTGCTCGGCTCGCTCGGAGCCCGGCGTCTCCCCGCGCCTCACCTTCACCGAGTCCACTGGGTACATGACCGAGTGCTCCAGGATCCCGGCCATCGCTCCGGCTGTCATGTGGGTGGATACGGAGGCGCTGGTCGGCAGGTTCTCATAGTCCTCCGGCCCGGCGGCGTCCTTGCCGCCGCCGCCATCTCGGCCGTCCCCATCCATCCTGCGCCCCACAGCCTGGCTCCCCACGCCGCCGCTGCGGAGCTCCATCCGCCGGCTCCGCGGGGCGCGGGAGGCTGCAGGAGGTGGGCAGGGAGGGGGAGGGGGCGAAAAACTTCACTTCTTAAAGTGGGAACCACCTCCCCGGGGCTGCGGCGCCTGACGCCATGGCGGGCTGGGGTGGAGCGGAGTGGCCCGCGCCTCCAATCACTGGAAAAGAAGCGGCCGGCCGCCGCCACGCCATTGGTGTGCGGGACGCGGGGGCCCGCCTCCCTGTGTGACGTCACTGTCCAGTGCACATTTCCCAGCAACCGGACGGGGGCGAGAGGAGACGTTGGGGTGTCCGGAGAAGTTGTACTACCTTGAGGATGGTGCGGGTCCGCGAGGGGCAGGCACGGGAGGTCCCCCGGGACGGTCGGCCTGGCAGCAGGGGCATGTGCCCAGAGCAGGAGGAGATCTGTGGCTCAGGGAAAATCCGCCCCCAGGGCCGGTGGCTTTGCAAACCGTATTGCTCAGCAAGCTTTGGCATTCCTAAGGCCTGAAGTTAAAACTCAACGTCCCGTTCTACACTGCTGTGTTCAAGATTTATTCTCTTACTGAAAACACATAATACATAGCTAAATTTGCTCCTCCTCTTGTTCTCACAAAGAGGCCAAATCCACCCTGCCCTAGGTCGAACTGGACTGGGAGTAGTCACCAGGTTGGAGCCCCTCTGAGTAGGCACTTCCAGCAAATTTTCTTTGGGTTTGAGATGTCCAAAAGGTCTTTAGAGGCCTGGTCTCAGAGTAGGAGTGCCAAGTGACTGAGACTAAAATCTTACAGCCTTGCCTCTGCCTGTCTTATAATTTCTGCTCTACAAGTTTTTAACGTCATCCTTAACTGGCTTCTTCAATAAATTGTAATCCAGGCTGTTTTATTTTGACTTAACGTTGTCTTGCTCCATCTGGGGGAAGGGAGAGAAGTCAAAAAATAGGGTAAGGACCTGTCCGCTTACGGAATGTCTGCCACAGAAATGTGCGTGTTCCAAGGCTCAAGACGACTGGGCTTGATCCATCAGCTGCTTTGGCAGCAGGGCCTCCCTGCCTTATCTGGACCAGGCTTCTGGTCGGGAAGGCTGGGCCTTGAGATATGAAAGCATAGTGGGAACCCCAAAGATGCTGCACCTGCTCTCTGCCCTGGTGCTGGTCCCAAGGTTCAGGTCACAGCATCCCAGGAAGCTTTTGGGGACATGAGTGTCAGTAGAGGTGTGAGGACCAAGGGCACTGTTTCCTCATATTTGGTAGCTTCGGATAGTAGCTCCCAAAATGAGTGCTAAGGACATATAATAGGTAGAGACAGGCTCTGTGTTTAGTAACAGCTGGAGAAAAAATTCTCTACTTTTGTCAAAGGTCATTTTTTTAAGAAACGTTGATGAAAAAGTGCTGATACTCATTTAAAAAATGGATGCCCTTTAACCAGTATGTAAGAACCCACTGTCCCACTTCTGGGTGTGTGAAACAAAAACCTGAATGTGCATGAAGCTCTTTTTCGAAGCATTGTTTATAGTAGTAAATAATTGGAAACAACCTCCATGTTCAACCAGAAGGGAATGGCTAAGGAAATTATGGCGCGTGTATTAGTGAAATATTATGCAGCCATTAAAAATTGTGGCTATATTATGCAACAACATTGCAAATGATTATAATGTAATGTTAGGTGAAAAAGCAAAACAAAATTCTATAACCATTACTCTCACAAAGATGTAAATATTCACAGGAAAAGAGTGGCTATTATTATAGTGATGGAGGATTGATTATAGGCACCTATTTCTCTATTTTTCAGATCTTAAACAATGTATTATTTCTATAATTTAAAAATTAAAAGAATGAATCATTTTTAGGATATATATGCCATATATACTACATATATAGTATATAGTATATATATATACCCTACACTATATATATACTATATATCCTATATAGATGTGCATGTGTTTTACGTACACCTCTTAATGAATGAGAAACCCTCTGAACTTTGCAATGGCGACACCGGGGGAAAGAAATGACATTTTGGATGTTTTAGAGGATTCTTGGAAAATATGAATATGTTGTAATCTTCTGGGACATGATTTTTTAAAATATTATTAAATAAATGTAAAGTCAGAACCAATTGAAATTCTTTCAAATATTTATCATAAGTATTCAATATTTTTTTCTTCCCATATCTGGTAAACACAGTGGTTTGGCACTGAGCATCCATCTTATGTTCCTTTTTGGACTGCAGTGGCCAGAACATTTAAAGCCACATTTCCCAGACTCCCTTGCAGCCAGGGATCTAGCTATGAATTATATTCTGCCAATAGATGAACTGTCAAGATCTGGAAGGTGGAAGGGAGATGAGGCTCTCTTCCTTCTGCTTTGATGTTTTCTGCTGCCTAACAAGGTCAGAGGCACTTGAGGTAGGAACAGTTGGGGTGGGCAGTGGCTTTCCTGCCACATCAGCACTAAAGTGTCTGTTCACAAGATTCGTAGGTGTTGAGAGTCATCTGTGGCAGTGGGGTGACAGTAATGATGGCGGCCTCCTGGTCCCTGTGCCATGGCTTCAGTTGGTGGCCGTCTGATTCCTAACCTTCGAGGGCATGGCAGAGGTAGCCACTCCCTTGGGAAGCCAGTTTGGTAGTGTGGATCTGCTCCCGCACCTCTTGCCAGAATATTGTGTGTAGCAGCAAAGGGCACAGTGATGAAGGTACCATCCCAGATGTCAGGGATGTCAGAATGCAGCGGCCAACCCTGCTCCTAGCCCTCTGGGGAAGCCCTGCTGGGAGAGGGCAGCATTCCAGACACCATACCCCGGCGCTTGGGCCACACCACCAGCAAAGAGGGAGCAGCTCTGTCTTTGAAAGGCAAGAACATGAGGACCCAGGAGCAGAGGAGTGGCAGCTAACTTGATCCTCTCCCATGGGGCAGGCCAGAAGACTCAAAATGACTTGCTGCTTCCACTAGAGTCTTACGTAAAGTTCCCGAATGTTGAAGTTCTGAAGATGTCATCATGCTGCCCTAGCCCAACTGGGACCCGAGCTCAACTTAGAAAGGGGAAGTTATAGAGCGTGTTGGGTGCACAACACTTGGAGTCACAGACCTCTGCAAGCCCTGGTTCCACCACTGACTAGCTGCGCTGGGATACGGTGTCTGGAATGCTGCCCTCTCCCAGCAGGTCTTCCCCTATTTAGTTGGCACGCTTCCTCCTCTGCAGACTGGTCATTGCTACTTACCCCATGGTGAACGAAATGTAGAAAAATAAAATGAAAGTTCATAGTGAAATATACATAATTTGGGGGTGTTGGGAGGAAAGAAGACAGAAAGGAGTGCAGAGGGAAGAGGCCCAGGCTTTCTCCAAAATCCTGCTTTTTTTCACAATAATTACTGTAACCCTGACATCTGCCTGCCCACCCATGCGACACACAGACACAATACCACCCTATCCAGAATTTAACCAATGCTGGATCTGCCCCTGGGGTCCCAGCACTCCTCTGCCATGCGCCAGAGAGAAGGCCCCTTGCCACTGCAAAGCAACTGCAGGCACAGGTGGTGTGGTGTGAGGGTGATCCGCTCTACCTCCCGAGAGGCTGCCTGTGAGCTGGGGTCCTCAGACACTCCTGCTCGAGTCCACTAGTAATCGTGCTGTGTGACGTGGCTGGGCCACCACAAGAGCTCACATTTGTCCTTCTTCCCTCTCTCTCCTCACCTATTTCCACAAATATACTCAGCTCCTCCGTCGCCTGGTAAAATCTCCCTTCCCTGCCCCACACCTTAAGCTCCTGCCCTGTGTCCCTCCTCCATCCTAAAGCCCCTGGAAGAGTAATCTCCACCGCCCTCTCTCCATGCAGTGCACTCAGTCGTTAACCCTTTGCGTGATGGTTTCAAAGCCCTGCGATTTTCTACAGGAACTCTGCAAAGGTCACCAGTGACCTCAATGCCCAATCACTGCTCCTCCCAGCGAACCTCTCCACCTCCGCCTCCTCTGGAATTCCTTTCTCACTTCCGCTCTCTTTCTTCCTGCCCTTCTGCCTTCGCTCCCTCTCCTTCCTCTGTTCCCATTGGTCATCTCTCCATTCCCATGCCCCAGTTACCAACCGGCTCCCGGGAGCTGCAGTTGCCGTGGGCATGTGCCTCCCAGGCGGTTCTACCCGATTATTCTACAGACCTGAAGCTCAGGAAGTGTACGGTACCATGTCCTGGGGCTGCTGTAACAAAATACTAATACCACAAGCTGAGTGGCTTAACACAACAGCAATGTATTGTCTCACAGTTCTGGGGTGGATTTGAATTTTGGGAGTACACTGTTCAGCTCAGTACAGTGAGATAGAGGCAAGAGCTCTAAGAGGCCTGGGTTCTAATCCATTACAACTATTATGTACCCATAATATTTTATTTTATTTTATTTTATTTTTGAGACAGAGTTTTGCTCTGTTGCCTGGGCTAAAGTGCTGTGGCATCATCGTAGCTCACTGCAACCTTAAACTCCTGGGCTCAAGCGATCCTCCTGCCTCAGCCTCCCGAGCAGCTAGGCACGTGCCATCATGCCTGGCTAGTTTTTCTATTTTTGGTAGAGACAGGGGTCTTGCTCTTGCTCAGGCTGGTCTCGAACTCCTGAGCTCAAGTGATCCTCCTGCTTCGGCCTGCAGAATGCTAGTACCCATAATAACTAAAAATAAAAAGTTAAAAAATAAAAATACATTCATAATCTTTCCTCACAATCATGAACTCCTTCTAATGTCATTTCCCAACCCTCTACATTTTACCTTCTTTTTACCAGCCAACCCGCTGGCAAGCTTACAGTCATTTCTGACTCTCTTTTTCTACCTCTTGGATCCGATTAACCATGTGTAGATTTGGCCTCTGGGACAGCATCACTTATACCTACAGTGACTAAATAATTTATCCTTCAAACTGGGACACTTTTTGAGAGTGAAAAGGGTCACCGTTAATAATTACACCAGGATATATGATCACCCTAATTATAGCTGTCCCCTGTTTATTGTCCCCAAAACCATCTCCCTAAATCTATGGCCCTTTTCTCTCCTTACATCCTCTTAAAGGGAAGACCCTACGTGTCTCCACTGTTGAAATGGGGCTCAACATCCATTTCTTAGGTCAGATGTGTCACTGTCCATGAAGCCTTCTCTGACCTGCCCTTGATATGACAGTTCCAGAAACCATGGTTTACCACTCCCGTTACATCCAAGTTCCTTGAGGACGTACACTGAGTAGACACTCAGTATGTATTATGAAATGAGTAAGAGTTTCTTTGGAAAAGAGCTCTATGTTCCTATATATGCTATTGAAGTATTGTAGATATCTACAATTTCCAGGGAATGAAAAAATACGTTGCACCTCAGAGCCAGAGGTTGTGAACACAGTTCATGGAAAAGAGAGAAAAAAACTACCATTTTCTTTTCTTCCAAAGTATATATCCTAAATGCTAAATTAGGGTACTTTCTTAGCATAACATGGAGTTCCAAAGCTGGGGACTTGGAGGAGACCCACAATATGATATAGTCTATAAGTTCCTTCTTACAGGTGAGCAAAAGAGATCCAAGGTAAAGTAACTTGCCCAAGGACACAAACGTAGTTGATGGCACAGCTAGGATAAAACCACAGGTGTGTCCTTTGGTACTCTTTCACTCACCCACCTTTGAAATAAACTCTGAGGCTGATAAGACTCCTTCATTGCTGTCATTAGTCATATCTCAGATACCAGCTCTGTAAAAATCAATAGTCATCAATTCTCCACTCTGGCCAGGTTCACCTGACACAGCACATTACACGCGGCCACGTTTGCCAAGTTCCCGGGGTGAGTTCTGCACCGAGCTCTCAGCGTGGTAAATAAGACAGTTCGTTGATCACCATCCTCCAGGCAGCAGAGTTGCTGCATTTCTCGTGCCTCCATAGATTACTAAGCAGACAAGAGGCACTCTGCAGGAGAAAGGAGGTGATATAGCATAAAAACAAAAAGCATATGCTTTGGAGACAGACTAGGATTAAATAAGTAAATACCCACTGCTTCTAAGAGTTGCCTTTGTGAGAAATATTAACAGCTCATTTGCAATTTGAAGCACCAACTGCTGTGATTTTCCATTTGAGTTTCATGCTTGTTTTCTCTGTCCACAGCATCCAGTTATTCATGGCATGTCTCTCCTGACTTTAGTCACCTGTGTCTCTCAAGCCTGGACCTAGTTGCTGTTGGGAGGCGATTGCGGAGCAATTGTGAATTTGCAGGTGGAAGACACACAAAGGTGATTGCGTTACCACCTAACAAAGCCAAGGCCAAGTTAGCACCCAAATTCTCCCAAATGAGAGAAAAGTGTTAGCAAGAATAAGCATTTGACTGTCCATCTCCACTGTTCCCTTCAGAAATGTAGGGTTGGCCAAGTGCAGTAGCTCATGCCATAATCCCAGAACTTTGGGAGGCTGAGATGGGAGGATCACTCAAGTCCGGGAGTTCAATATCAGCCTGGGCAACATAGTGAGACCCCATCTCTACACACACACAAAAAAAATTTTAATTAAGTGGGCATGGTGGTGCATGCCTGTAGTTCCAGTTGCTCAGGAGACTGAAGTGGGAAAGATGGCTTGAGCCCAGGACTTCAAGGCTGCAGTGAGCCATGATCATGCCCTTGCACTCCAGCGTGAACAACAAAGCAAGACCCTGAATCAAGAAAAAAAAAAGAGAGAAAGAGAGAGAAAAGGAAGGAAGGAAGAAAGAGAGGGAGGAAGGAAGGAGAGAGAGAGAGAAACAAACAAACAAACAAACACACACACATTAGGGTAGCAGGGCTGTAAGTGGCCACAGAGAACAGCCGGCCAGACCTTCTTCCTCTCTCCGGCTCCCAGATTGAACCCCTTAGTTATTGCATTGGAGGATGGAGCACCAGTATCTGAGGCTCCCAACCTGGTTGTGTTAGAATGAGCAGGATGATACCTTTTCCCTACTTATAAGCTCCAGGCTGCAGGGAAATCCAGCCACACACAAAATATGAAGTTCTTAATTCTGTTTTGTAATTACAAGAGTCCCACTTGATATAATAAATACATCCTTTTCAGTTGAGCCCAAATATGGTAATTCACAAAATCTGTCTATGTATCTATATGCTGTGTAGCAGTTTTTCCCAAGAAATCTGCCTACCCAGGACAGATTACGAATAATCATGGCATGATGAGTATTTTTAGTCCAGTTTTTAAAACTAACTGGTACTGATACAACCAATTTGGAAAACTGTGTGGTAGTATCCGCTAAAGCTGAACATACACATGACCTATGACTCAGTAATTCTACTTCTAATATATACCCAGCAAAAATACACACCTTGTGTGCCAAGAGACATGGACAAAAATGCTCATAGCAGCACAATTCACAATAGCCCTAAGCTGGAAACAACCCAAATGTTCATCAGTAGTAGCAGAATGGATAAATGAACCATACTATGTTCACACAAGGAAATGTTATACAGCAATAAAAATTAATGATACCCACCTTTGGACAGCATGGATCAACATCACAAACACAATGTTTAGCAAAAGAAGCCAGACACAAAATAGTAGACAACATGATTCTTTTTACAGAAAGTTCACAACAAGAAAGAACTAACTGATGGTGTTAGAAATCAGGATAGTAATGACCTTTGTGACTGCAAGGAACCTCCTGGAATTCTGGTTGTGTTCTGTTTCTTTACCTGAGTACTGCTTACACAAGATGTTCACTTGGTGAGAATTCATTGACGTTTATGATTTCTACACTTTTTACAATATATAACTATAAATATATAAAATATATATTTTGGAGGGAAAATTAATAAACATTTGTTTTATCAATTGAGGATGAAGCAGAGCATAGTAGAAAACTTTGAAGTCAGAACTTCCAACTTACCACCTACTACCTAGCTGTATGTCCTTAGAAAAATTATTTTTCCTTTCTGAGTCTAGTTTCTCAATGATAAAATGGGCACAGGAATTCCTACACTGCAGAATTAAAAGAGAAGTTACATAAAGCACCTGGTATATATTAGTGTTATTATACATACATTATATATATAGTGCTACATGTATTAAATATAATACATATATTAGCGATACATGGGTGTTTGATAAATATTTTTCAGCCCTTACTTTAGCCATAGTCATTTTTCATAGGATCCTCATGTTCATCAAAGATCTATCTCTTAATCAGCAGTTAATTCTGCTTTTTAAATGTCCTCTTTTTTTCCCCAAAACCAAAATGTTTTTGATAAATGCAAGTACATAAAATCAAGGCATGAACATGATTTGCTAAATTTAATAGACTTAATTTTAATATGCAGACCAATTCAAATTCTAACCATCTGTGTTGCATCCAGAAAAGTTACTTCAAGGACATTAGCAGGCTCTCAAAATTTGGTGCAAGTAAATCAAATTTCTCTTAAAAGACTTGTGCACTTTTCCAGGAACAAGGACATTACAATCTAGCGCATGTAGACAGGTGGAGGTACAGAGTGCCTTCCTGCAGCATTGCTGTATTTCTCTCTGTCCTTCAGTTCTCTGTTCTGGGACAGCAGTGAACTCACTTAGTCCCTGTGTCTCTCTGTTCCCAGAAGCTGGTGGCCAACTCACACTAAATAATGGCAACTTGATAACTTTCGAGCACTTTCATATATCTTATCTCATTTGCTCCATAGAGCTGTTATTAAAGACTATGCTGGAGAAATGCAGGCCGGGTAATTTTATATGATGATTGGGTCCATTTGTAGCTGCACCCTAAGAGGGTTGATTAATGGTGACAATATCAGCAGGAAGGAGGTGTGACACAGGACTCTGTCCTTGACCAGGTTCAGTTCAACTATTTTTTTTAATAAGCTACTAGAAAAAATCATGGAATGCAGATGTATCAGCCTCTTAGAAGACACGTGCTAGGAAAAATGGCTTTTTGGAGTGTTAAAAGTCAAGTTTTTTCAATCTTTAAAACTGTAAAATTTTACCCTTAAATCCTAAACATTAGGGATACAGTAGGCAGAAGAGAGAATTCCAGAACTAGTAAGACTTCACATGACACCCTCCTTGCCCGAGAGCTTTATAGGAGCTCCAGCTCCTAGAATGTTTTTCCCAGTTCTCTTCACCTGGATAGCTGCCGATTTCCCTACCGGTCCCCATTCTGATGCATGTCACCTCCTCTGGGAAGCTGTCCTGACTTCACAGGTTCACTTCCAGCTGCTCAAGCAAAAAACTCTGGAATCACCCTAAATCTTCATTGTCATTCACAACAGAATGACAAGAGTCATCTATTATCTATCAAGAATCATACCAGCTCTACCTCCAAAGTATTGCTTTCCAAATACAACATAGTTGTATTTATTCTTTTTTAATGTATAATATAATTTGATTATAGTTTTATTTATTGTGCTCATTTATGTCTATTGTTTACTGTCTCTCTTGCCCCAATTAAATATAACAGCCTCAGGAGAGAGAACTTTGATTTGTTCACTGATACTTCCCAGAGTCTGCAATGGTATCTACCGTATGGTAGGAAACTAATAAGTATTTATTTTTAATAAATCAATAAGTGAATAGAGAGGGTGAGTTTGGTGCCCCACTTTTGTGCTCCCATATTACCCTGCAACTCTCGCATCATAAGACCTTATACATCATGCTGTAATTGATTGAGGTTTCTTTCTACATAAAAACCCAGCTTTTAATTATATGTTTGCCCATGAATAAATTCTAGTTGTCATGTAATGGTTTACTGGTCCGACAATTTCACTAGACTGTAAACCACAAAGAGCACATAGCTGGTCAGCCCGGCCAACTGCTGTGCCCCCAGCACCTTGGGGCGGTGCCCTTCTCAGAGAAGGAGTACATTTATTGAGTGCCAGGCAGTCTCCTATGTTTTATGCACGCCAATTCATTTAATCCTCACAACCCAATGAGGTGGGTGCTATTATTATCCCTATTTTACAGATAAGGAAACTGGGGCCCTGGAAAGCTAGTAAATGTGCACAATGGCACATAGCAAGGGGAGCATCTTGGATTCTGATATAGGAAGTCTGGCCCCAGAGCTCAAGTTCTAAACTACTACATTGAACTGCCTCATCTTCACAAGACACTCAATAAAAAAATGTTCAATGAATGAATCAATGAGATATGGCTACCAAAAGAAAGGGAATGCATTTTTAAGCTGTACTGATTAGTAAAGTGTTAAGATAAGAGAGGTTGCAGGCCCAGAGTGGGGTATAGGTCAGCTCAGTTTAGAACAATTCCTTTTCAAAAAGAAATGTCAGTGGAAGTGGGTCTAAACCTAAACCACAACAGCAATGGGTCTCGAATTCAGGAAACAGTTAATGAAACTTCTCAGCCTTGGAAGGGTTTGTGTGGGAATTCAGGACAGCTCTTCAAACCCAGGGATTCCTGTGGGAAGAGAATTTGTCCGATGCCATAGGGCCCGAAGGGCAGAGCTGAAGGGTGGCGGTAAGTCACAGGAAGGCAGATTTCAGTTCCCTATGGGAAGGAATACTTCCACTGTGCTTAGAAATACTCCAAAACTAAGAGTCCGGCAACAGAGGAATGGATAAGCAGAATGTGGTCTGAACATACAATGGAATATTATTCAGCCTTAAAAAGGAAGGAAATTCTGGCCCATGCCACAGTATGGATGACCTTTGAGGACATTATGCTAAGTGAAATAAGGCAGTCACAAAAGAACAAATATTGTGTGATTGCACTTATACGGGGTACCTACAGGAGTCTGATTCATAGAGACAGAAAATAGAATGGAGGTTGCCAGGGCCTAGAGGGAGGGGAAATGGGGAGTTAGTGTTTAAGGGGTACAGAGTTGCAGTTTGAAAAGATGAAAAAGTTCTAGAGATGGATGGTGGTGATGGTTGTGCAACAATCTGAATATACTTAATGCCACTGAATTGTTTTTAAAATGGTTAACATAGGCCAGACGCGGTGGCTCACGCCTATAATACTAGCACTCTGGGAGGCCAAGGACGGCGGATTGCTTGAGCTCAGGAATTCGAGACCAGCCTGAGCAAGAACGAGATCCCATCTCTACTATAAATAGAAAGAAATTAGCCAAACAACTAAAAATAGAAAAAATTAGCCAGGCATGGTGGCGCATGCCTGTAGTCCCAACTACCTGGGAGGCTGAGGCAGGAGGATCACTTGAGCCCAGGAGTTTGAGGTTGCTATGAGCTAGGCTGATGCCATGCATTCTAGCCCGGGCGAGATAGTGAGACTCTGTCTAAAAAAAAAAAAAAAAAAAAAAGAAAAGAAAAATGGTTAATATAGTAAATTTTATGTCATGTGCATTTTACCACAGTACGAAGTTTAAAAATTTTAGTAAAAAATAAACAGACAAAGAAAGATCTGCCCTGTGAGATAGTGAGCTTCCCAGCATAAGGCAGCAAACAAGCAGGGGCGGGATGTCAGAAAAAATGTTGGGGCATTCTTGAATTTGGGTGGGAGTAGGCCCTTAGGGGCCCTTTTAATTCTTGAGTTTTTATTTGTCTGTTTCCAACATTAATTGAGCCCTCACTGTGTCAGTAACTGTATTACACACGGAGCATCTCACCGACTCTCCACTGCTCCGTAAGACATCACTGTCATAGTCCGCATTTTACAAATGAGGAAACTGAGGCTTAGAGACCTCAAGTAACTCGCTCAAGGCCTCCCAAGGTTCTAAGTGTAAGGAAAAAGGACAGGAACTCCAGAGACAGCATGCTGCCACAAGACATGGGTTTCACCTGCGACGAGGAAACCTACAGGGTCCTGTGCCTTACCCAGGTCATGCAGAGCCGGCGTCGGGGGCTCAGGTCTTCCCAGGCTGCCAGGGGACCCCAGTGACTCTGTGCTGCCTCCCACTCTTTCCTCCTCTCCCCTGAGCATCCACTGCTCCATGTGGACATTCCTGCTCAGTCACAGAAGTTCTCATCTGTCTTCAGGAAGGCACATGCCCAGCTACTGAGGACATTACTATGGCCAGGATGTCTTAGGAGAGACATAAAGCCTAAGCCAATATTGGCAGCATCCTACTGTCCTTTCAGGGTCAATTTTCCTAGTTAACAAGCAAGTTACCTTGTTATTTCCATCAAGATATCCATGTCAAAATCTCCGTATTCCCACATTTAAAAAGCAGCAGTGCTCATTTTAATCTTATGAGCACTGTGCTTTGTATGTCTTTAAGTGCTTTGAAGTGGAGTCTAGACAACAGAAATAGAATGCAGGCCACATACGTCATGTTAAATTTTCCAGTAGCCATGTTAAAAATGTAAAAGGCAACAGGAGAAATGAATGTTAATAATATATTTTTTATTTATCCCAATGCATCCAAAATGATAATCAGTGAGATACTTTGCATTTTTTTAATACTGTCTTGAAGGCGGTGCATGCTTTATACTCAATCCAGCCCAGCCACTTTTCCAGTGCTCAATAGCCACATGGAGCCAGTGACTACTGTGTGGAACGATGCAGGTCTGGACTGTTTTTCTCAAGGAGTTTGATAATGACACATCAAAGAGAAAATAAGATTGTGTTTTGCAGGGAGCTAGATCTAGTGAAAGATTTACTTAGTTGAGATGCTGATCATACATGTCGACTACGGGGCTAAAGATGGAAAAGGAAGGAAATGAATAATGGCGCCTCCTCCAGGAAGAAGCTTGAGGGGGCGTGTGGGGACAGAAAGAGTGCAGGGCTATGCTATCAAGGACCGAGACAAGGGCAAGGTCCGGGGTTGGTTAGGTTCTTCTTCTATAACCACTTAACGATCCTATCACTCTTTTATGATTCCTAGTGTTCACCTATTCCCGTCTCTCCACCCTGCCCTCCTCCATATATCCAGTCGCCATCACGGTGAAATCACACCAAACAGTGGGGACTCATGTCACCTACAAGCCCATCCCAGGTGCCACTGTGCAACCCTGAAATTCGGGGCAGATCAATTTTCCCCTTTGGCTCCAACTTGCTTTTTGTAAAATGAAGTGGTCAGACTATTCAGGTATTCATTCATTCATTCCATCATTTCTTCAGTCAGTCATTCTGTAAATATTAAGTGCTTAATAAGCACGACACACTGCTCTAGGTGCTATCTGATTGTCACTTCCTTCTGATTCTAATGTTTTGTGTTTCTCGTGACTTCCAGGTGGCGCTTTGTCTGCTGCCACAGGCTGGATCTCACAGGCTGAAACTTGCTGTTCCCAAATGAAACCAGAGGCTGCTCAGGCAGGCCAAAGAGTCCCTGCTAGTGACAGAGAAAGGGAGGAGAGGGATAAACAGGATGGGCCGAAGCTGTGCCCGTGACAGCTTTCCACGCAGGAATGTGCTTGGTACAGTGGCGTCCTCGGCTCACGTTTGGGGATTCTGGCCAACATCGTCTGAGCTCTGTGTACTCTACACCACAACACAGGGGTGAAAAAGGTAAACACGACAAAGACCCCTAAACCAGCCTTCCTCCCTGGCAGCCTGATTTATGGGTGCGCCTCACAACTTTGGCAAGGAGGGAAATGCGGCTCTCCTTTGAGCGTTAAACTGGACAGTCTACACACGGCACATCGGAGTCTCACAGCCACCCGAAACAGAGAGGAGGACGTCCAGGCCCATGAAGTCCCACTGACAATGAATCGCAAGTAGCAATGCTTCAATCAGAGAGAGAAAAAAAGATGGGTTAGCAGGGAAAGGATTCTGAAGTCTGGGAGTAAAAGGAGAGTCACACCTAGAGACCTCGGCAGTGCTGTCCACGCAGGGACAGGGAAAGAGTCAGCCTCCGCAAGGCCTTGATGTCCCATCCTCTGACAGCTTCCCTGGGGCAGAGACACACAGGACTCGTGAGTGCCGGCGGCACATCAGTGTCGCCGAGGGCCTTTGGCTGGACGGGTGTGTAAAGCCCTGCTGTGTATCTCTCTGCTGTGAAACGTTT
Organism: Avahi laniger; assembly: GCA_963575035.1. Taxonomy (NCBI): domain Eukaryota; kingdom Metazoa; phylum Chordata; class Mammalia; order Primates; family Indriidae; genus Avahi; species Avahi laniger. Next base: position 53,147 of record CAUYSK010104701.1, read on the forward strand.
CATTTATCTAGTTCCCCTCGTTCTGGCCTTAGGCTCACCAGGTATCCATCCAGGTCACCCTTTGGTTTCCACGAGGATTGCCCTACAGAAAGGGAATATGTCGAGGCTCTGGACTTTGGTTATTTACTTCTCACTGTAAATTCACGAATAGTTTAGCATTCTCATTCTGCATATTAATCTTGTGAATTTGATAAACATGAACCGGCCTCTGAGAAATCAAAGTACTCTCAGGGCACCAACAAGAGCAGGTTTCTGGGTCTGGAAGTCTTGGACTCACACCCTGGACTGTGCCTGTGCAGCCACCAAAGGTGTTCACGACTGTTGCCCAGCAGGAAGCAGCCACGCCCCAAGGGGCTACACCCACCGAGCAGCTGATGCATATGACAAATGATATTTGAGCACCTTTTAAGTGGTAGACACTGGGCCAGGTATGGGGATCACTCCTTTGTGTCCCTCATTTTATTTTCTACTGTAACTTTCAGAGAAATTGTAATAGCCCTTTCCTACCCCTTCTCAAGCTTGAAGATTTGCTGGCATGAAGGTTGTCTTTAAATGATTGGTTTCCCCAATGTGGCCTTTCTTAAAATCCACTCTGTCTGTGCTCGAGCTACCTGGACATAGGAGCAAGAGAGAGCGTCAACAGCTCTGACTCAGAGGGACTCTCCCGAGTCAAGTGAGGACAGGCTTGGAGGCAGGTGGGAGCTGTCAGGTGCATGGGTGCCCAAGAGACAAGTCCTCCCATGGGGTCTGGCTATTATGGAGCAGCAAGAATGTATCTGGGTTCAGAGGGTTTATTTGTCAGTTTGGTTCTGTCTGGGAGTGTCCAGCACAGTTGCACACTAACCGAGTCGTGAAAATGGCCTTCGAGGGGCATTAGGAGGAAGCTGCTGACCTGTCTGTCACTTGTTCACATGCCATATTTAACCTCCCTAGAGGCTCCTCTGAGGAGAGCTCAGTTATGTTTATCTCCCACAGACTCGCTGGGTCCTTTTTGGTTGATTAGAGAGAGGGTGGGTTCAGTCCTGTATCAGAAGCCATCTGCTCTCAGGACAGAGACACATGTACAGAGCAAGATGTCACAGAGAGGTGGCGGGCACAGTAGGATAAGCTGGGAGTGACCCATCCCAGGAGCACGCCCTTGCTAGAACCCAGGGCAAGAGAAGCTCTTAAAGGAGCAACATTGGCATGTTTATTTCTCACGCTTGCTTTGATTGTTCAGAACATTCAACTGTATGATTTTGGCTTAAAGGACATTAAGCTAAGTGTCATACACTGTAGCTAATTGAGGGCATGGCATTGGAACTACTAACAGGATATGTTCTTCCCATGTTCTGCAGTAGACATGTTATCCATGGTAGCTACTCTATACAGATCATTTGGAAGCAAACACTTCCAGGTGCTGTTAAAATAAAGCAGAAGTGCATAAGACCCACCCGATGCTAAAATACGGATTCCCAGCAACCACTCCCAAAGATTCTGATTTGGTAGGTCTGGGGTAGGACTCAGGAATCTAAATGTTAGCAACTCTCCTCACCGCTACCACCATTCCCCCTCACCCTCATACACACACTGGCTGATTCCAAAGTGAAATATCAGAGGACCCCACTTTCAGAAAGTCGGTGGAGAGGGCACTGGGCTTTTGGTCTGAAGACCTGGATTTAGAAGTAGCTGTGTGACCTTGGATCTGTCCCTCCACCTCTCTGGGCCTCCATTTCCCTGTCTATAAAATGAGGGAATTGATCCTTAACGCCCTTCCCGGAACCAACATCACAGGAGTCCAGGCACATTCACGACACCATCTCAAAGCTGAGGGTGTTCCACATCTCCCAATGTGGCAGTCGGCCCCAGACTGAACCAAAGAGGGTGAGTCAGGCTGACCTGACTCCCTTATTCAGAATTAGGCCTTTCAGGAGAGACAATGCATCCTCCAACTAACACAATCCCCTTCCTCCCCAAGTAACCCCCAGTGCTTCCACAGGCGTAGTCATTTATTTTTGCCTTCCGGTAGAGCTAAGGCTCAAATTTCCCATTTGTCGAAGGGACACTGAGGCACAGAGAGATGGAAAAGCTCAGCGACGTGGGCAGCTCATCTCCCCGACTCCCGCCCTTTGTCCCGAAGTCTCCTTCCTCTCAGTGTCCTCACAGCAAAAACACTGACTCACTGGGAGCTGTCATCTGCCAGAGACAAATGGCAGAGCCCCTGGGTTACTATAAACAGGCAAACCATCTTTCCCTTAGCATTTTGCTCTGAGTTTTTGCTGCATGTACACATCGTGGGGCAATTTGCATGGGCTCTGCGCTCTTTAGGATGAGAGCTGTCCTTCTAAAAGGATTTGGAGCTTTCATCCTAAGTATTTTCATTAAATCTTGTCCCCACCACCCCAGCTAACTGATAACATCGACTGAGCAGTAACTTCCTGGACTCAGAGGGTTGGAATTCAGCAGTGAATCACCACCCCTTGGAGTCACCGCCTGGTTGCTGTAGTGTGAACAACAGCAGAGAACAGGGCATACAAAGGAGAAAAGTCTTTATTTGTGAGTCTTGAGCTTTGCTGCCAGTTTCACACTATCCCTTCCCTCCACGCTTCTCATTTGGAAAAGAGTTGGCCTACGACTGCAGCCCTTGCTCTGCCCACACCTCCCCGGGCTCCCACTGTCTCAGCCGGACAGGGTGACCACTGGCAGAGGCTATTAATAATCACTTGCTCTATCATGGGAAATTCTTGTATAAAACCACAAAATCTTATAGCAGAGATGTCACGACTCTGGTTTCTGTCTCAATGTAGGGATATTCACACATTTCATCTATTGGCAACTCATTTCTGTGGCAAGAGCCCAATGCCTATTGCAAAGCCCTTGACCTTATAAAGGTCACAGTTAGCAAGCAGTGAAGCTGCTCTTCCCTCTCTACCTTGTACCACCTCCCAGACTTATAGCCAGCACTTCAGAACACCACTGAAAACCAGAAAGCAGTAAAACAAACACACACAAAAAAGGCTTTGAAACAGTCAAGATAGGTTCCATAAAGTTTGCGTATTCTTTTATCTTAGGGAATCCTCTTGGCCTGAGCTGTCACAATGAATATTGTACTAACAATTCCAAAAAGTTAACTTCTAAACCTAGGTGGATTAGAAGGAAAGAGGGTGCCATAGGCAGGTAATGATGGCCTTGACAGTCTTTAGAAATGGCAAAGCTGGGAAAGCCAAACATCTGTAGATCCTCTGTGTGCTGTTTAAGAAGGCAGGAAAGCAGGCAAAATATTCTAGAAATATTTCTGCTCCAAATCATTATAATGTAAAAATGTTTAAGAGGTTAAAAGGATAAACCCTCAGCTATCTGAGAAGACTCATTCCCAGAAAGTAGCTGAGTTCAATCGGAGTTAAATATTTATCATGAGTCGATAAGTCAAATCCCTACAATGTGTTGGTTAATAGGACATTCGTGAGTAGAGTGGAAGAGCCATCTACCTAGAACCTCCTGACCACCCTTGGGACTAAGTGAATCCTGGGACTTTTTTCTATACTCCCAAACTTTGGGGACTTACCTAATTTTGCAATAAAACCTACCACCCCTCCCAAACACAGTTCTGTCTAATCTAGGTGGTGGGTGAGGGAATGGTAGTACATTTAAGGTGGCCTAAAACTCACTTTTTGAGAATGTTTGAAACTTTCTGCAATCCTTTAAAAATAACTTTTCTTACTACGAATGTGGTAGACCAACATTGTGGAAATTTTAGAAAATACAAATAAGAAAAAAGAATAAACGAAAAATCACAGATAATTTTATTCCCAAAAAATGGGACTGTGAACATGCAAGGCATCCTTCAATCTTTTATATTTTAAATTATTTTTAATTGAGCAAGAGATACATAAATGCACATACCTTTTAAACAAAATTAGACATCATATTTACAACTAAATTACCCACTGACTACTTCCAATAATCCCAAACCCTTGCCCCTATCCAAGTGACCAACCTCTCTTGGGAGTTTGATGTATTTCCTTCCAGAATTTCATATATGTGTATAGTATATAATTTCACATATGAATAATTATAGATACATATATATATATGTATTTTGCATGTTGACTAGCATTCCATCGTATGGATATACCATATATTACTTCACCTTGCCCCTTTCAGTGGACGCTTGGGGTCATTAACAATTTTTCACTACCACAAATAATGCTGTAATAAACATCTTATATGTGTTTTCCCCATATCTCTCTATTCTAAATTCCTACTAGAGGAAACTTTGGGTCAGAGGTATGGCCAAATTGTCTTCACCATTTGAGTATGAAAGCAGAGTATGAAAGTATGGCAACTCTTCACCTGCCAGACCTTTCAGTGTGGCCGGTGCATTAAGTGTAAAATAGTATTTCATCATTGGTTTAATTAGTATTTGCCTGATAAAAATGTGCTTGAGCATCTTCTTATATGTTTGTGGCCATTCATATTTTCCCTTTTGTGAATTGTCTATTCCTATCCTTAGCTTATTTTTATTTTCTAGAGACAGGGTCTTGCCATGTTGCCCAGGCTGGAGTGCAGTGGCTATACACAGGCACAAATACAGCACACTACAGCCTCAAACTCCTGGGCTCCAGTGATCCTCCCACCTCAGCCTCCCAGTAGCTGGGACTACAGGCTCTAACCACCTCTCTGGCCTTAGCTCATTTTTCTAAAAAGCATTTGTTTTTTTCATGTACATCCGTTATGCTCATACTTTGTTACATATGTTGCAAAATTTCCTCCCAGTCTTCAGTTTGTCTTTAACATTGTTTGCAGTACCTTGTTATACAGTTCTTTTTTTGCAATTTAAATGACATTTATTCAGTGACTTAATTAAATTTTTCAGCCTTTTCCTGTATGAGTTTTACTTTCTGTGATTTATATAAGGTCTCCATTTCCCTGGGATCCTAATAATATTTTCTTATTTTTTTATCTAATAATTTAAAATGTTTATGGTGGGGGGCTAGATTTTTTTATTCATCTAGAGTGTAATTTTGTGCATCACATAAGGTAGAGAATTAGTTTTATTTATTTTGTCTGCATACAGCTGATTCCCTCAATACCATTTATTAAACAGTCCGTTTTCCCCACTGATTTGAAATGTTGCCTACATCACATTCCAATTCACTAGTAATGTTTTTGGATTTTTTTTAAATGATGTTTTATTGACCTAGTTTCTATTCTGGTCTTACAACAAAATGAGACTAATTCAACTGCTCTGCAGTAGGGTGTGTGTGTGCAGGTGTGTGTTTACAACCTACTATTATTTTATAACCTGCTGTTTTTATTGAAAACTGCAACAGGAGAATAGACAGATCCTGGTAGTCACACGATGGAATACTATATAGCAATTAAAAGAAACTAAATCTACGTCTGTCAATATGGATAATTTTCCCGAATAAAATGTTGAATGAGAAAAACAAGTTGTGTAAAAATGTCATGGAGAGTACCATTTATGTAGAGCTTAAAAATATGTAAAACAATATTTAATATAGTTTGGGAACATATATGAAAAAAAAAACTAAAAGGAAAGTCATGCAAATGATAGAAACCAAATTCAGGATTAAAGGCAGATTTACTGCAAAGCTTTATGAAGCTTAAGCTCAGACCCCTCATTTACATGACCCCTTTCCTGGTCCTGTACTTAAACCTGACTTCTTAATGTTGAATTCTTTTTTTCTTAAAAGAGGCTTTCCTCTCACAAACTGTGTTCGGTCCAGGCTTATACATAGGTGGATGGGAGAGGGGAGGGGAGAAAAGGAAGGAAGCGGAGAGGAGAAGAAAACAAAGCATCTGCTCCAAAAGACTGCTAACTTCTTCTCAACGCCTGCGTGACATCACTGGCCAGCTCCTGGGCACTCGTGCCTGGAATATTATGTTTACTGTGAACTCAAGGGTGGGACAGTAATCATATTTGACTTTATTACAGTTCAGTGCCTTGCACAGCGCCACACCTGGAGGAGACAGAACAGAAGCCACCTGGCAGTGACCAGTTCCCAGGAGTGCCACTGCTACACTGCACACACCTCAGCCAATCCCTCCAGGCCTGGGGGGACACTAACACAGAGTCCGCAAAGCCCAGAGCTTGTCCAGGAGAAGTTCCCCAGGCCAAAGGCTGAGTGCTTTGGGGTTAAGTCAAGGAGTCCCAAAGTACCCTGGAGCCCCAATTTTACTCCTGTTCTTTAACCTTCCTAAGTCTCACTTCTTTTACTCAAAGCTTACACCATTTTTTTAAAACAACAAGCCAACTAGGACAAAATAAATAAATGACAATTATTCCAATAACAACAACAGAAATACATACCATGGACATCTTTGCATGTGATGAAATATTTTTCGACACCATTTTTAATAGCTACATAAGTACTACATTGCATGGACATGCCAAAATTGATTTAAGCCACCACTGTTGTTAGACGTTTAGATTGGTTCCAGTTTCTACTCATTGTAAGCGACGCTGTAGCAAATATTGTTATGGCTAAACTCTGACACGCAGCCCTAATTATTCATTTCTTTGGGAAAAATTTTCCCATAAGTGGACTTCCCTTGTCAAAGAGTCTGAATATTCTCAAGATTTCTGAGATATATTGCCAAATATGCCTCCAAATAGGTTGTGTTAATTCACACACACTCATCGGTACGTGAGGGCATCTGCTTCCTCACACTGAAGCCAATGCTAAATGTTTACATGAAACAAAAATATGCTGTTCATTGTATAGACCAAAAATAGTATCCTGTGACTTTAATTTTCCATCAGTCATAAGGCTAAACTGCTGTACGTTAATGAAACACTCGTATTTCTTCTTGGTTGATTTACTGTTTATGTGCTTTGGTCTGTCTTCTATGAGGCATTCCCCTTTCTGTTGTAAGCACTAAGAGCTTCTTATATATTATATTAACTCTTTTTTCATGTACGTTGTTAATTTTTTTTGGTTTTGCTAGTTGAGTTTACATTTATTGTGGGTTTGACATGGAGACTTTTTAAGTTAAATATATCAAAGTTTTTCATTTCAGATTCCGTTTTCAGGGGGTTTTTTTGAAGTCTTTCCCCAAAGATTACATAAATGTTCACCTATACTTTACCCCAATACTTCCATGGTTTTCTTTTTGAAATTTATTCTAGTCTGGAGGCTTAGGTGGGCTTCTAACTCTTTTTTTTTTTAACAAAGATTTCACCATTTCATGAATAGCCATCTTTTTTCTTACTGATTTTAAGTGGGACTTTAACTTTGTACTGAATTGAGTCTGTTTGTGGGCTTTCTTCTTTTTCAGTTGATGTATATTCTTTCGCCAGCATTATGTTAATTATTATAATTATGATATATGTCATTTCTAGTATCATGGAAAGTTCTCATTATTTCTTTTCTTTCCTTTTTTTAAAAATTTGGTTGCGACATTAGTTTGATTGTACTTGCATGTTCATTCCTCCAGAATCATTCCAGAAAATCTTTTTTTTATTCGTAATATTATCAGAATTTTCCATATCATTAACATTTTTTCTTAAATGGAAATGTGGTCAAGCCGAACTTGACCAGAAGGTGACGGTTGGAGAAGAGAGAAAAGTATAAATAAATACACACCAGACTAGATAAGACATTATAGATTTTTTGACTCTATTCGTTTACAAATATCTTCTCCAATGTGTTCCAAAGCCCTACCGCCCAAGGCACAAATAAAAACCCCCTGTGCAAAAGTGAGCGTAGCGGGATAGGTAGGATATAATGACGTATTCTTAGAAGTAAAAGAAAGAACACAGGGTCTTAAAGTAAGAGGAACACAAAGACACATAAAATTAAAATGCCTTGAAGTAGGGGGGAGGGGCAGGATAGAAAAAAAAAAAAAGAATAAAATGCCTGAAGTAATCTAGAAAACCATTCATGGTTCTCATTCATTTTTTACTTTCTCATTCATTTTTCACTTTTATAAACATATGTTTCTCAGAAGCCACTGAAAATTTTTAGTATATCCCCTTGTCTAAGTTATGGTATGTAGAGCTTGCATTTCCGAGATTTGCGGAATAGCAGAATTTTAGAGTTCATCTCTTGCCCAATGCAGGAATCCCCCTGCAGCACTTCTCCTTGGGGTGGCTCTGCTTGGCACTGCCTGAGAAGGCCTGACTCACCACCTCATTGAATTCTTTTCGTGTTTAAAGACTCTCATTATTACAAAGTTCTTGCCACTATAAAGTCAAAAGCTCTCTCCTGGCATTAGCCCTGGTTCTACCTTTCAGAACCAATATAGGCCTTCACTGATTTGAAGGTGGCTCTTACCACCCTGTTCAGTTTTATTCTTAACAGGTTTATTGCTTATTGCTTTTAAGACATAGTTCAAGACTTCTCAACATCCTGGTCTCTTTTCTGGAAATTTTGCAAAATAAGCCAATATTTCTTTTAAAGATGAAATCCAGAAGGTAACATCATTCTCCATATTCTATCTGACCTGTGCAGTAAATTGGAAAAAAATCTTCATTCCTTCCTCTTTTTCTCTTTTTAATGAATGCATCTAAGTTTACATTTGCTTTTGAGATAACAGACTTAGCCTTTAGCTACTATTTAGCCTTGTCATAAACAAAATAGCTTAGGCCCTTTTCACATGAACTGGAGAATGAATTTCACAGGTGAAAATGAACTCCTAACTTGCTTTGGTGAAGAAACCATTTGGGAGAAGTCTTCAAAGCCAAGGCTAGGAAAGGAAATGAAAGAAAGCCTCTACCATGTAAAACTGAAGAATCCAGGTTATGGATTTACGGGCACTGCGTAAGTTTCCTATGCCCAGGGAAGGTGGGTGCCTGCCCATCCGTGAAGAAACTCATGGATATGTCCCTCTGAGGGTGCCCTGGTGCAGTTCCTGGTCTCTGAACGGGCAGAAGCATTTGATATGAGCGCCCCTGCCCTTTTCAGTCTTGCTTCCTCTTTCGCAGGATTAGTTGGGAGCAGTGAGAGCTTAAACTGCTTAAATTTCTGTCTTGCCTGTGCAAGTATGTGTGCCCAACTATGCAAACTGGAAATTAACACTCAGAACCCCAGTTGCTCCACATCTCTTATCCCCGGGTCCCCCGGCAGCTTTTCTCTAATCCCAGAACAGAGAGCCTAACTCCTCCCCGACGGAGCAAAGGCTACAGGCGCCCGGGTGGGCTGTGCATTTGGGAGCAGATCCAGAAATTGGCAGCTTCGGGCCTCTCCTGCTGCCTCCAGGCCAGCAAGATCGGGAATATTACCAAATCGGCCCTACTTGAAATCCAGAAGAAGGCTTATTTACAGAGCTATCTCAGTTTTTTCTTTTACCCTACATCCCAGACATAGATTACAGCGGGCTAAGTCAGGAACTAAATGCCGGTTTTAATCAGAGGGAGGAGGCAGGTGGGGAGGGGAAGGGTGGAAGCTCATGGAGCCTCTATTGGGTAGGAGAGGAGCACGTGATCCTAACAGTGCCAGGCTATTTCGCAGGAACATGCAAGTTTCTTCAGTTCATTGTCTTCAGGCTCAGCACACCGCCCCCTCCAACCTTTTTTGGTGGAAGGACTTGCTTTCTCTTACTCTCTCTCTTAGAATGCAAAAACCATTTTGGAGTAGATTGCATACCTCTCCTTACACTGCTGTTCTTCCTGGCAAATTCAGTCCCGGAAGAAATACAAAATGGCCTGGTTTGTCTTAACTTTTGCTACCAAATAAGGCAGAGAGAAGGTTGGAGAGGTGCTTTCTGTCCCTTTGGTTCAACAGAGGAAAATGGCAGCACCCTGCATCCACCCTGTCACTCAGGCTGGGCGGCGGTGAGCCCAGATGCAAAGCACGTGGCTGGGGAGAAGAGACCCGCTCTGGGCACCCCGCTCCCTCCTCCCTCCCTTCGGAACTCTGTGGAGCCCTGGGCAGGGGGCAGAGTGGGAACCAGAAACAGCCCAACCCCTCCATCCCCCCTTAGCCTCTGCTAAGGTTTGCGACAGCTGTGAACTGCTACCTTATTTTGCATCAATTTTACTCCATTCATTACTGCTCCCCCACCAAGGATGATGCGGAAGCAAACAAACCACATCGTGGCATTTTATCCCTAAATATACAGTGTGTATCTCTAAAAGGTATCTTTTGCTTTAAATAATCACCTCCATGCTATTATCAGGGTACTCTGGCCTTTGAAACAGAGTCTCAAGGCAGCCGAGCTCCTTCAAGAGATGCCTACATAAGCCTTGCGAGGTGGGGGTCCAGTCATGGAGTCATGTTTAAGTGTAAAAATCAACGGGGGAAATTATGCAGATCAATAATGGTCCTTTGTTGGCCAACTGTGAAGCGGTTAGAGAAAAAGGTGAGAAATAAATTTTCGAGTTACTGGGATTGGTTATTTTGCAACACTAGGGATCAGAAGAAAAAGAATTATTTACCATAATGAGGGAGACTATTACTGGTCTTTTCATGCTGACTCGGTATGTGACCTGGGGTCATTTCTTACCTATCTAGTCTGGGGATTTCTCACCTGCAAAAAATGTACACCTGTTGGGCAGAAACCACAGAAACCTGAGTTCCTCTCTTTCCATGTCTTGTGAAATAAATTCTTCTTTTCATTCTTCTTAGAAAAAGGTAATACAGTAGTAGCAATATAAACATTATATATTTTTAAAAATATGTAAACATCCTAACTAACAAAACTTCTTTATTTTTGCTTGCAACCTCCCACATGCATGGTTCAAATATAGTTGCACGTACAGTGTATGTGAGTTTTGTGCAGAAATAGTTAACGCAAATAAATCTATCCATTTGAACCACCACAACAAAAATGATATGCCTATCAGCCCTCTGTCACTATATTCAATTCCCGGGACACGGAAATCTTGCCTCACACTCTACTGTTCCCTGTCTCCTCATGTCCCAGTAGCCTGCCTTCACGGGCACTGGCTTCTTAAGAGAGGCATAAATTCTGAAGACAGACTGGTTTAGAATCCGAGCTCCACCACTTCCTGGCTCTGTAGCCTTGAGCAAGATGCTTAACCTCTCCATGCTCTAGTTTCCTCACCTAAATGCTAAGTTAATTCATAGTACTTACTCACTGGGTTGTTGTAGGATTAAAATATGTTACTATGAAGCAGTAGAATGTCCAGACATGAGCTAAAAAGAAATGAGCTACCAAGCCATGAAAAAAATATGAAGGAAACTTAAGGGCATGTTACTAATTGAAAGAAGCCAATCCAAAAAGGCTACAGACTGTAAGATTCCAACTATATGACATTCTGGAAAAGACCAGATGGGTCTGGTCCATACTACCCTACTTATAATCCTTTTCCTGATGAACATATTCCAAAAATCCGATTGGCACAGGTGAAGGTATAAGTCATGGCTATCATTAGGTATTAATTCACCTGCTTTCCAAAGCAGCTATAAAGCTGTTCACTGGAGTTCACTTATTAATAATTAATAATAGTGGGTTAAGCAATAGAGTGCAATCCCTAGATAATATGAATGCTGTTTAGCATTATTTTGTGGGTGACAGGATTGTCAAGCTTTGTTGAGGCTCCATGGTGGGACTTAAAGAAGTGTGGGCTGCCACACCCTCTGGAACTGTGACATACACAGAATGGAAACATAAACATAAAATATAGAATATAAATCATTAATGAGTTTTAGTTTATTAACATGACTTGAGTTGGAGGAGCTATTAGAGACATCAGTAATGGAGAAGTAGAAAACAGGAGGCTTGAACTGGACTTTTAAAAGAGAGAAAGAAACCTTAAGTCAA
>CAUYSK010104706.1:0-19997 GCA_963575035.1 Avahi laniger
AACCCCAATCTAAAACCATCCTCATATGGCCATCTGATCTTTGACAAAGCAGACAAAAGCATACACTGAGGAAAAGAATCCGTATTCAATAAATGGTGCTGGGAAAATTGGGTAGCCACATGTAGAAGACTGAAACAGGATCCACACCTCTCACCACTCACAAAAATCAACTCACAATGGATAACAGACTTAAACCTAAGGCACAAAACTATAAGAATCCTAGAAGAAAATGTTGGAAAAAAGCTCTTCTAGACATTGGGCTAGGCAAAGAATTTATGAAGACCCCCAAAGCAATCACAGCAACGGAAAAATAAATAAATGGGACCTAATCAAATTAAAAAGCTACTGCACAGCTAAGGAAGCAATCATTAGAGTGAATAGACAACTTACAGAATGGGAGAAAATACTTGCATGTTATATATCCAAAAAAGCCTGTTAACTAAAATCTATAAAGAACTCAAGCAAATCAGAAAAAAAAAAAAATCAAACACCATCATTAAAAAGTGGGCAAAAGACATGAACAGAAACTTTTCAAACGAAGACAGACTAATGACCAAGAAACATATGAAAAAATGCTCAACATCTCTAATCATCAGGAAAATGCAAATCAAAACTACAAGATATTACTTAACTCCGGTGAAAATGGCTTTTATCAAAAAGTCCCCAAACAACAAATGTTGGTGTGGATGTGGAGGGCCAGGAACACTCATACACTGCTGGTGGGACTGCAAACTAGTACAACATCTATGGAAAGTAGTATAGAGATACCTCAAAGAACTAAAAATAGAACTACCATTTGATTCAGCAATCCCATTACTAGGTATCTACTCAAAGGAAAAAAAGATAGTCCCTGTTTTCTGATGGTATAATCTTATATCTGGAAAACCCTAAACTCCACCAAAAGACTCCTAGAATTGATAAACAAATTCAGTGAAATATAAGATTATAAAATTAATGTACACAAATCAGTAGCTTTTCTCTGTAGTAATAACAGTTGAGCTGAGAATTAAGTTAAGGACTCAATATTATATACAATAGCTGCAAAGAAAATAAAATACCCAGGAACATACTTAACCAAGGAGGTGAAAGATCTCTATAAGGAGAACGATAAAAGACTGATGAAAGAAATCATAGATGACACAAACAAATGGAAAAATATCCCATGCTAATAGATTGGAAGAATGAACATTGTTAAAATATCTATACTGCCCAAAGCGATGTATACATTCAGCACAATTCCCATCAACATAACAATGTCATTTTTCACCTATCTAGGAAAAATAATCATAAAATTCATATGAAAAGAGAAAAAGAGTACAAATTGCCAAAATAATCCCAAGCAAAAAGAACAAATCTGAAGGCATTGCATTACCCAACTTCAAATTATACTACAAGGCTGCAATAACCAAAACAGTATGGCAGCAGTGTAAAAGTAGACACACAGACCAATGGAACAGAATGAAGAACTCAGAAATAAAGCCGTATAGCTACAATCAATTTATTTCAATGAGGCAGATAAAAACATACACTGGGGAAAGGATGGCCAATTTAATAAATGGTGCTGCGAAAACTGATAACCACATGCAGAAGAATGAAATTGGATTTCTATCTCTCATTATATATAAAAAGTAACTCAAGATGTATTAAAGACTTAAATGTAAGACTTGAAATCATAAAAATTTTAGAAGAAAACAGAGGGAATACTCTTCTGGACATTGGCCTAAGCAAATAATTTATGACTAAGTCCCCAAGAGAAAATACAGCAATAAGAAAAATAAATAAATGGGGCTTAATTAAAGTAACAGCTTTCTTCACAACAAAGGAAATAATCAACAGAGAACATAGACAATCTACAGAATAGGAAAAAATGTATTTGCAATGTATGTATCCAACAAAGGGCTAATATTCAAAATCTATACAGAACTCAAACAAATCAGCAAGAAAAACACAAATAATCCCATCAAAAAGTGAGTGAAAGACATGGACAGATTTTTTTTTTTTCATTTTTATTATTGGTGTTTCCACCCAGTTACTAACCGACGCCTTTCATATGTCAGGCAAACGTGATGAACAGATTTTTTTTCAAAAGAAGAAAGACAAATGACCAACAGACATATGAAAAATGATCACCATCACTAATCATCAGGGGAATAAAAATTAAAACTACAGTGAGATATCGCCTTACCCCTGTGTCAGAATGGGCATTATTAAAAAGTCAAGAAACAATAGTTGTTGGCATGGTGAAAAGGGAATATTTATACATTGTTGGTAGGAATGTGAACTAGTACAACCTTTCTGGAAAGCAGTATGGAGATGCCGCAAAGAACTACAAGTAGACCTAACATTCAATCCAGCAATCCCACTATTGGATATCTGCCCAAAGGAAAAGAAATCATTTCATAAAAAAGGCACACGTACCCAAATGTTTATCACAGCACAATTCACAATTGTAAAGATACAGAATCAACAGGAGTGCCCATAAATTGATGAGTAGCTAAAGAAAATGTGGTGTGTGTACACACACACACACACACACACACATATACACACAATGGACTATTACTCAGCTATAAAAAGGAATGAAATGATGTCATTTGCAGCAACTTGGATGGAACTGGAGGCCATTATCCTAAATATCTCAGATATCACATTTTCTAACTTATAAGCAAGAGGAGTATTTTATATATATATATATATATATATATATGTATGATCATAAAGTGGTATAATTGACATTGTAAACTAAGAAGGGGGAGGGTGGGAGGGTGATGAGGGATAAAAATCTATCTATTGGGTACAATGTACACGTAAGTATCTTGGAAGCCCTGACTTCAGTATGATACAATTCATTCATATAACAAAAAACACTTGTATCCCCTTAACCCTATTCAAATATATGGAAAAAAAGAAAGATTAGAAGAAATGGTAGACACCTGGTTAAAATAGACTATTCGTCTCCCCTTCAGTTCTTTAAAATGTGCATGCTGATTGAAAATAAAAATTATTACATTTTTGAATGCCATGTTTAATATATGTAGTTGTAATATATGAAAACTACAATATAAAAGGAGGAGAGTAATTTTATCTATATTGTGGTAAGTTTTCTTTTTACTCTTTAAAGTGGTAAAATAGTAATTCTAAGTAGAATATAAAAAAGTAAATATATTTGTCATAATCCCTATAGAGAAGCTAAAAAAATACCATACAAAGTGATATCTTCAAAAACTCAATAGATAAATGAAAATGAAATACTAAAAAAATTGTTTAAATAATCCAAAAGAAGGCAGGAAAAGAGAAATGGAAGAATGGAAATCAGAGGAAAAAATAGAAAACAAATATTAAAACAATAGACCTAAATTGACACATTGATAACGGTATTAAATGTAAATAATTGTCATCATTTAAAATAAGGAGATTGTCAGAAAAGATTTTTAAAAAGACCCACATCTATTTATCTATCCAAAAATAACTCTACTTTACATGTAATTAGATTAAAAGTAAATGGATGGCAAAAAACAAATATGCTATATAACCACAAATAAAAAAAAATCTTGAGTAGCTACATGTTAATATCAAATAGACTTATACACAAGGAAGATTAACATTATAAGGTGAACATTATATAATAACAAAATGGTTAATTCACCAAGAAAGCATAATGATCCTAAATGTTTCTGCACCTAAAAAGAGAGCTTCAAAATACATAAAATAAAAAGTGATAGAACCAAAAGAAGAAATGCATATATCCATCATTATAGCTTGAGACTTCAATGCTCTTTTCTCAGTAATTGATAGAATAAGCAGAAAGAAAATCAGCGAATATATAGAATTGAACGATACCATCAGCCAAGTGTATCTAATTGACACTTCCAGAGCAGCCAATAGCAGCAGAGCATACATTCTTTCCAGGTGTACATAGAACATTCATCGAAGTATATGATAATATTACTTGCAATTAAAATAAAATACAAGAACCTAAATCTAACAAAATATGTTCTTTAACCACAATGGAATTAAACATCCCAAGATCATTCTCATTTCAAGGCCTCTAAACTTACTCACTTACCTGAGACACTGGTGAATATGTGCCTAGATTTTTCTTACCCTGTAAGTCTCAGCTTAAAGATCATCTCTTAAAAGAGTTCCTCTTTACTCACTTTACTTACACCTTCCTAGTCCACCCTATTTTTTTGTTCAAGGACTTTTCTTTCTTTCTTTCTTTTTTTATTTTTATTTTTATTTTTTTTGAGACAGAGTCTCACTCTGTTGCCCAGAGTAGAATGCCGTGGCGTCAGCCTAGCTCACAGCAACCTCAAACTCCTGCGCTCAAGCAATCCTACTGCCTCAGCCTCCCAAGTAGCTGGGACTACAGACATGTGCCACCATGCCCGGCTAATTTTTTCTGTATAGATTTTTAGTTGTCCAAATAATTTCTTTCTATTTTCAGTAGAGACAGAGTCTCACTCTTGGTCAGGCTGGTCTCAAACTCCTGAGAATTCGAGACTTTTCTCATATTTCCTAGCAAACACTAGGCTCTTAATAAATAATTGTTGAATAAATAAGTTAAGGATTAATGCAAATATATGACCTCCACCTTGGCGATAGGTCTACTCTATTATGTTGTATTATATTAATGCAAGATAAGACAAAGAATGAATACAGCATTGTGTTTTTACTAGAGAAGTCTATGATAAATGCTACCAGTCGATATTGTTATTATTATTTAGCACCCAGAATAGTGTAAATTGTATTTAAAAAGTCAGTTGGTGACTTTTTGCATAGGCCATGCATTAATCGATTGCCAAGAATCTGGCTCTAGCTAAGTTCCATGTAGTGCTTATTCCAAAGGTTGCTATATCGTGAAAGAAGACAGATAGCAAATGGGAAAGGTAAACAAAATTATTAAACGGTACTGTTTCTACTGCTTCAAGCTGCATAGTTATGCAATTTACATGCTTTCAATAATCACTTATTAGAAGTGTAAGCCTACTGGCTTCTGGTAAGTATGTCAGGAGGATGGCATTACTATTACCAGTAAGCATGATTAGTGATGGCCACTATTCAAGCATGCATCTTATAATTTTTTTCCACCAAAGGAATGCTCCTACAATTTCAGAGAATAAGTTTAAGTAAAAGATTGTGGAGATTGTAGAAATTTATGCTACAACAGTCAAACATATTAAGAGATCAATTAGCTCAAAAACAAATAAAACTGTTTGCACTTACAATTCAATTTTGATTTTATAACATAACTTTGATTTCCTAAACCCCATACTCAAAATCCCTTGACTGCTTGGCTAATGCACACCCAATTACAACCGTATTAAGCGTTTTTCAAAGTCCTGTATTTAAGAAACATTTTAAGAGAGGACATTTATTGAGTAGAACATTAGTCATATTCAGAATTTCCATTCAGTAATTTATTTTAACATTTCATACAGGAAATAAAAAAGTCACTTACGTTTATTCATATCAAAACTCCTCATTGATAATCTATAGTCTGGTAAGTCACCAAATACTTTTAAAAAGAGAGACTGGAAGGATTTACATGAAAAAAGGAGTTGCTCTCCTACAGTTGAAAAATTATAGATAAATTTTATTTTTTATTTTCTGTAATGTATACAATTAAAAAAACATAAACAACATTTAAAATTATAATAGGAAAACATGGAGGGACTTCTCATTTTTATTAAGAGTGCAGATAAGATGGACTCTTGGTCCTCTCTCCAAAGTCACCTTGGAGAAATCTACAAAGGTAAGACGGGAACATAATTATAGGAATTAATAATGAAAACAATGTAACATTAATAAAAAATAACAAAAATTAATAAATGTAAATAAATATAAGAAATCCCTAGATAGAAAGAAAGCTATTGGGAAAGAGAATATATGTGATTATGGGCAGGAATGGGAGGATTGCAGCCTGGGCTGAAGGAGAGATTTAAGGCAATGACTCTCCAAGTGTGGTGTCCAGACCAGCAGTATCAGCCGCACTGGGCACTAGTTAGAAATGCAAATTTTACATCCCTGACCCAAACTGTACTGTTTCAGAAATTCTGGGTGTGGGGCCAGAAATCTGTGTTTAACAAGCCTGCCAAGTGATTCTGATGCACATTCAAGTTTGAAAACCTTTGCCATGAGGAAGGCTCTTAAATTGTCATCTCAACACTAGGGTAGATCATTACTTTGTCCTTTGCTAAAGAGATCTAGAGTGACATCTGCTTCAGGTATGAACTTTCTCCAGGCAGGTTGAAAACCCTGCTTGATTAAGATGTGGGATACCATTGGGATGACAAGGAACATCCACTTCTCCTCTCTCCTCACTCTAATTCCTCAGATATGGTGAATTGCAGTCTAAGGTGATGGCCTTCTCCCAAAGCTTCTTATTATTTCTGAGAATTTTAAAGGTAAATTCCTCACCAGATGAATAGGCTGGCAAAAAAAAGGACAGCAACAGAGAATGATCAGCATGGCTCTGAGGGACCTGGGGGCTCTCTTTCCTGGTGCTCCATCACTTCCTTTTCCTAAGACCAACAGGCAGGTCTAGCCAGCCTAGTTTTCTAACCTTCCCTCATGCACACTAACCAAGTATCTAACTAATCTACCCCTGCACAATCCTGAACTAAAAGAATAGCACAATTATTATAAACTGTGTGGATGATTATTGACCGACCAGTAGAATTGAGCTGCTTGAAAAAAATCCTAAGACAAAAGCAGCAGAACCACAGACTAATGATCTAAATATCTAAGCGCTGGTCCCCAAAATTCAGTTGTGAAAACTGCCCTGGTGATTTCAGTGTACAGCCAAGGGCAAAAATTATTGCTCTAAAAGAAAGGTGACAAGTCGAGTAATAAAATCCTACTAAAGCAGAATTAGCAGAAGAGAATAAATATTAGAAAATAAGCATAAACTAGTAATAGAAATTAGAGATTATAATAGCAATGTGGAGGAAGAACAGGACCTTATTAAAATAAAAACTGTAACTTTAGAATATAGTAGTTGAATTAAAAAAAATAAATAGGATACATTATCCAAAATATAGAGCTGATGAAGTTGGAAAATCATGTTAAAAGAAAAAATAAAAACAAAAACAAAAAATAGCAGAGATCAAAAATGAAAAAAAAAAATTAAAGAGATCTGGAGTTTAGAAGTAGCAATTCTGGAGAGCAGGAATCCAAGAGAAAGAAAGCAAGTCAGAGTGAAAAAGAGCCAGAAAATGAGCAGGAGGAAGGGGGCAAGGAGGAAAGAAAGCAGGAATGAGGGAGAGAGAGAGAGAAATATTTAGGAAAAAGAAAAATTCTCGTTTTTATGGACAGTTTGTGTCCCTCCAAAATTCATATGTTGAAGCCCTGATCACCATTGTGGCTATATTTAGACATGCAACCTCTGAGGAAGTAATCAAGGTTACATAAGATCATAAAGGTAGGGCCCTGATCTGATAGGATTAGTATACGTGTAAGAAGAAATATCAGAAAGCTAGTTCTAAAGCTAGTTTTTTCTCCTTGTCTTTCTCTTTCTCTCTGTCTGTGTACATACACTAAGCAAAGTCCTTGGGAAGACACAGCCAGAAGGCAGCAATCTGCAAGCCAGGGAGAGAGCCGTCATCAGAAACTGAATTTTTTGGGACCTTGTTCTTTGACTTGTAGCCTCCAGAATTGTGAGAAAATAAATTTCTATTGTGAAAGCCACCCAGGCTGTGGTGTTTTGTTTCAACAGCCTGAGCAGACTAAGATGTTATTATACCAGAAAAATTACAGACTCTAAATATAAACTATTGAAAAAGTGCTGATTATATATGATGAGTCCATATCATAGGCACATTATAATGACATTTAAGAGCAGCAGACACCAAAGACAAAAGGATGATTCTAAGAACTCTTATACAGAAAAACAGAACACCTAATTGGCAATGAATTTTCAGTATTAACATTCGATATAAGAAAAAAGTAAGAATAAACATTTTTAATGTGTTGAAGAAAAAAACACTTTACAAATTTTGGTAAATCTAACAAATCAATAGACCTAAATATACGTGGAGTTCTGTGTAAAGGACAACCCCAGAAGAACAGGCACAGCTTTTATAATTTCTAAATCAACAGATGACAAATCCAGCTAATAGACAGCAGAAAATTTTAGAAAGTATAATAAATGGAAATTTAAAATAAGATAACAAGTAATCGTACTATCACAATTTATCCAGGGGAAGAGGCATTATATTTACAAAGCCCAAACAATGGAGAATCAAGTAAGTGTTATGATTTCAACAAGGGTAAGATATTGGGACATGACCATGTGAAAAATTAAGCGGAATAATGTTTTACCTTACCTAGAAATATAACACTAACCTAGTCAAATATTTTCTACTTCTACTCACCAAAGACCCAGTGAGACTATGCCATTTTATGAAATATAATTAGCATTTAGCTTAAAGTAATAGTATCCTGTCACTTTCTAGAAAAACTCTACTTAGTTACTGCATTATCCCATGGCTATTCATACTAGAACTTTTACAGGTCACATTATTTTTAAAAGATTTATAAACATGTAGCCGTAGCCTACTAAACTATGTACTATCAAAAACCATCATTAGCCCTATTCATTCATTTATTCAAGACATACCTAATGGTTCAGTCACTGTTCGAAGTGCTGGGAATACAGGTGAGAACAAGACAGACAAGATCCCTCATCTGATGGTGATGATGAACAAAATGTGATGTCAGTTATTGTCTATGATAACAAAAAGTTATTATTTGATCTCAGTCTTTTTATTAGAAAACACACTTGTGATTTCATTGATAAACTAGGGGTGTGTGTGTGTATAGGTACGCACCGGGCGTGTTAATTTTAATAGTACTGTTAATCAGTTATATTTCCTTCTCACGTTGTCTATCAGTTTATGGACAAATTTGTGGTCCAGTTTTAGATAGAATTTTTCTCTCTATCACATGCAATTTGTATACTAAACTCACATATGTCTGCCTATTTTTCTTTTTTTCATTGTTCTCATTTATTTCAAACTAGTTTTGCCTATTGTATTGTATTAGTCTTTACGTGACAATTGAAATTCAATTCAGAAGGAGGCAGTATGTAAATAATTAAAATATTAAAAAGAAAAAATGAAATGCTAATAAACACTAATTACAAATTTAGGGTTAATTTTGGATTGGTCAAATATTTAGATGTAAAAGTGAAATTATAAAAATGCAAGAAGCATTTATGATGTTTAAATAATTTTAGAGTACAGGCATCCTTTCTGCTATGTCTAAGACCCAAGCAATGAAAAACAAATTAAGACATTTACTCACAGAAGAATAAAAAAAATTCTGTGTGGGTGAAACGACAACACCATATGTGACTCAAAACAAAAGAATGATTTCATTAACATATAAAATAAACATTGAAATCAATAGGTTAAAAATTATCAAATAAACAGTAAAATATTTGAAGGATATGAAAAGCAGAGAAAAGATGAACTACAAATGGGTTTTAAGCAAAAGAAAATGTGTTCAACTTCATCCCTGAAAAGAGATGAATGTTTAGCACCACAATTAACTATTTTTTTTTCACCTATCAGATTGGTAGTCATTGAAATAGTATTGATATGCCATATGAGCAAGAGATAAAAAAGGTGCTTGTATATTGCTGGTGGGTATCACAAGCGGTCCAGCTTTTCTGGAGGATGACCTAGTGTTCACTAGCAAATGGAGAGAAATACAAAGCCTTTGATCCTGGCACTTCCACTCCAAGAATTTATTCTGCAAATATTCTTGCACATATCATAGTGTTGAATAGACATACATATAGATTGAAATACTGTCACAGGAACCAGTTACTTGGATTATGTTCTACTTATAGAGTGGAGTATTGTACCTTTGTTAAAAAGAAGAAAACACAATTATACGTTCTAATAAAGAAACACAATATTCAATATTAAAACACAATATTCATATGACTGTACAGCATCTTATTTTTCAAGTAGTGAGGGGGAGGAGGAGCAGGAGGAAGAGCTGCTGAAGAATATTCATATTTGTTTGTGAATACATTATCCCTGGAGGAGATACAAGATGCTGGTAATAGGAGTTGCATCTGAGGAAAGCAGCTGAGTAGTTGGAAATTAGGGTAAAGAGAGAGGTTTATTTTTTGACTGTACATATTTTCTATCTTTTGGATCGTATATCACTGGCGTTTATCACCCATTCCTCCCTCTCCACCTCCCCAAAAAAGAAAAGTGAGAGCAGAAACAAGATGTCAGAATTTTCAACCCTCAATTAGAATCAACATGTACCTTTTAAAAATAGGTTTACCCAAGTTTCACCCCAGAACAACAATTAAATCAGACTATCTGAGTGGAGGCCTGGTTATACATATATGTTAACATATATACACACACACATAAAAATCCATATGCACACATATATACAAATGCATAATATTCAATATAAATTTAAATTTATGTAATTCAATCATATATAAGTTATATATTAAATAATATATGAATTATTAAATAATATATTTAAAGTTCCTTTGGCTATTCTAATATATAATCTGAGTTGAAAACTACCAGGCTAGAATAATCAGGGAATCCTTCACGGAGAAGATAGAATTCACTCTCAACTTGAATACTGTCATCCCTAGAAAGATGACTGTCAACTGACGTTTAGATTGGATTTATGCAACTTGAGGCTTCCAGCTAAATGAAACAAAAGCAGGGTAAAATAGCTGGAAAAAGGGAAGATAGGAGAGTTACATATGGCTGATTTTTCTCTGAGTAAAGTAATAAAAGACATTTGTGATATTTATTACAATATTTAATACAGGACTATGTGATGCTTTAGGAGGCATCATAGTTAAGATAAATATCCCATTATGTACTTAAAATTATAGCTGATAAATTTCAATACATATGTGTACACATTTCTAAGTACTATTGACTGTATGTTACTAACAATATGCTTTTTGCAAAATACTACAGAGACTCTGGCCACTATCAAGCTAATGAAATCTCACTGATCTTTTGTTTTCTTTTAGACTAGAAAAGATGACAATTTGCCAGGCAGTGGCTACATTTTTCAACGCACAGTAAAACCAAAGCTGATGGAAGGGTACTACACTTGTCCTTAAGGTTGCAGATGTACACCGAATGTTGGACATGTTGCATCACTGAATATTTTTCCTGAATTTTAATATTTTTTCTTTAGGAAGATTTTGAAAGTCAGTGAAATTCAAGCCTGTGAATAGATGTTAAAAGTAAAGTTTTTTTCCTCCTATCCTTAGGTACATGTATGAAGCATTTCCAATTCGTATATTTAAAAGACTTCTGAAATCTGCCTGTGGCTATGCTCTACACCCAGACATATTTTTAGGCTAGAAATTCTATGAATCTGTTTACTGTAATTCCCTTCTGTGGGCAGGACGTGGTATTGAAATCATGCCACTGTATAACTAATTTATACCTCGATGATAAATTTTACACTCTGAAAAAGTCAAGTTATTTCACTTTATTAAATATTCCAAGGAGAAGATATTTTCCAAAATGCTCAGAGTAGAACTTGGAAGTGTTATTGTCACATTTGGTCTTCAAAATATTCACCCGTGACACTTGCAGGCAGAATGGTTATCTCCTGGGAGAGTAAAGAGAATGACGAGCTTTTAAAGCAATGCTTGCTGTGTCAGGCTGCAAGGAACTCATCTTGCGAAGAGAAGAGATGGCTTCAAAGGTCAAAGCAGTTTCTATGTACCTTGAAGTGCAGGGATACAAGTGGACAGGCATGCACTTCAAGGACACTGAAACTTTATGTTTAATATCATATAATATTGATGCAAACTGCAGAAAGACAGTCCTAGAGGCTGTGCCGGAGACAGAGATTGTGTGACAGCAGGTAAGACATCTTTTTGCTTAAAAAGTGAAGACATGGATTAGAAAAATCAAGAGCTTGTACTGGTTCAGTCTCATTCACCATGGCTGGCACGTGCGTGGCCACACGTGTTAGTTGAGTACATTCTTGAGTGAAAGTGTCTGTCCGTAATGAATGGGGTCTGCCCTAAGCTGATCTAAAAGATATAAGGGTCATGCAAAGGATTCATTTCTCTTTGGCCGCTTCCAGAAGGACAGGTGTCCAAACTGGTGCAGAGCAACACTTTCCTCTGAAAAAAAGTTCTGCTTGTCAAAAGTTCTTCTCTTCTGAGGCAGCCAGATGGAATATTATTTAGCAATTTCATAACCCCTTTGATTGTAACAAGCCTAGAACTGTTAACATTTTTGTTTACTATCTCAAAGTCCTATAGTTTATTTAATTTCAAAATTCTACACTTCTTTTAATCTCCACCATTTAAAAAAAACGGGTTTTAAACAAAAATTCTACCCTAAGTGTTAGGACAAATTTATAATACAATCATGTTGTGTTCCTATACATACACACAAAAGCACATGCACACAACTTGTAGCATAGTGAGTCAGACTCTTCCAGTATAAACTAACAGATAACAGAGGTTGTCAGTATTCTGCAAGATAGCCCCTTGAGAATGTAGTCATTTTGGTTATCTTAGCTTAAGATAAATCTGCCACGAGATGATTCATTTTTCACGAAGTTATTTCCACCATGAATCTCCTGATTCATCCGAAAAAAAAATATGAAAAAATCCATGGTCACACATTTAAACACCAAGAAATACACCTAATTAGATGTGAGGACAGACATTATTATCCTTCTTGGGGTCATCATTGCAGTTATAATCCATTCACTCACAACACTTTCAAAAACAGGTTCTTCAAATCCTCAATTGATACTAATTCATGTAGCTTTCTGCAATATTTATTCCTGTTGTTCCAGTTGCATGTCCTATCATTTATTTGTTTGTATTGATAAAAATAATAAAATAATAAGTTTTATGTATTTGAAATCTTCCTGGGGAATTCATTTAGGAACGGGCGAGGATGAAAACGAACACCACTAGATGTCACTATAAACAGACCGTTTTCTCTGATACAGATTTATTTTCTTGCATTTCCAGACTGGGGGAAATTCTGGCAGCATTGATTCCATGTAATCTCTTGTTTGTTTAGTCAAAGGTTACAAACAGCTAAATTTACATCCTTTCTTCTGTCCCTTTGCAAATCTGCGAAACATTTTTCTTTAAGGAAAAATCACAGCACAGGGATTTCAAAATTGTCACCATTTTATTAATTAGGTGATGGTGTCATGCTGAGTCAATCAGTTTATTATTTCTTAAGAAAGATCTTGTAGAGAATTCGTGTCTCATTAGAGAACTGGAGGACCAGACAGATTAATGCACATATGCTACGACATTAATTAGAGAGTCATATTTTTCACAGGATAGATAATTTGATACTGACAATGGAAACAGCATTAGTTGAGTCTCTTTCATAAAGCATCCTATGGGCTTGAACCAAGGAGAAAGCCCGCAATGATTTGCTCAAGTTAAATGTCAAAAAGACACTAGAAGGATCGGATCACTGAGTTAAAAAGACTTGAGAAATTTTCTACTTTGTTTAGGTCTCTCATTCATTTTTCCATCCAAAGTAGAATTTCTTCAATGAAACCCCGTAAGCAATCATCTTTAAGAGCATGTAATTTGTGGCCCAGTAGAAGTTTCTGCGATTATATTGCAATTATATTTCTTTGTACAAATATGCTTAATGCATTTTGCCCAAGAAAGATATGCAACCAAACTATCCAGCAGATTCTAAACCACATGTTTAGAAACCGTGTGTGTGTGCGTGTGTGTGTGTTTTCAAATCATGTCACCTTAAATCAATTTACACAAACCAAGGCTTAATTAGAAATATCAGCAATCAACTGCTAAAATGTCCTTAATAATAGACTGGTAGAATCAGAATAACAGGAGAGATTGAGTAGTCAAACTTCCTTGTTAGCTGACATTTAAAAATTCACATTTTAAAAATGACATTTAGCAGATGAGATGATGATGCAAATGAAATCTATATTTAGGGAGGGGTGGAAAACAGGATCTAATTTGTAGTGATTATATATTCTGTCCTACCTGTGGAAATTCTGCTTAAGTTTCTCTAGTGTTCTTTACAACTGTCTCTCTTTCTCTCTTCCTGGCTCCCTCCCATTCACTCTCCCTCTCCTCTCTCCCACTCTCCCCTCATTTCCCTCCTCTCCTCTCCTCCTCCTTCCTCTCTTGCAAAGAGAAGCCAAGGACATGCAGAAACCAGGTTTAACCATTCTGATCAACATACCCCTGGGAGACAACCAGCAGGAATACCAGTCACATGACACGCCACCGTAGACATAGGGCCTAGTCATTTGTACCTAACCCAGACTCCCATTTGGCTGGAGCTGGGTGGGAAACAAGCTAGAACCACCTAAATGAGCCTACTCAACTTACAGAACCATGAGAGATGATAAATTATTTCAAACCACTAAATTTTCGTGGAGTTTGTTATGCAGCAGTAGATAACTCAAATAGTAGCCAATTTATTTTAGAAGGAAAAAGAGGGAAATTGCAAGAACCTCCACAAACAACTTGAAAGAAGGCCTTTGATCTTTTGACTTAAGTTTAGGGTTTGCAGTACATTCTTTCTCAACTTAACTAGGTGGGATTTTCTTTTTATTAAATGAGAGATCAGACTTATGTTTTCCTTCTTCATTTGTCATGACTATCAGGTTTACTTTCACGCATTGTTATTTTCAAAATTAGGTTTGCTCTTCTTTCATTGCGATTCTGAATAACATTAAACAGACCTAAGACTAAGGCAGTGCTCAGACATACACACGATACTTATAAATAAGCATTAGATCCTGTCGCGGGAATGTGTGTGTTGGAGAAGGCTGTGCGGCAAAAGAACTACAGTTTGCCAAATCAGGTGTTGGAGCACAGGACTCCACACCCCATCTCTTGGAGATGCTTATTCTATATTTTTAAAACAGTGATTCTCAAACTTGAGTGTGCATCCAAATCACCTGGAGATCTATTAACATACAGATTGTGATCTAGTGAGTTTGAATTTGGGCCTGAGGTTCTGTATTTCTCATAAGCCTCCTGATAAAGCCAAACAAATGACGCAGCAGGATTCCAGCATGTTTTAGTTCTCTATATCATTTGTCACCATTTATCCACCTCTGTTCTCCATCTCCATTCACATAATCACACAGGGCTTGGGCAGGGAATTTGACTTGCATGCACTCCAGGAGAAGAAACATGGAGGAAAGAAATAACATAATTCCTGCTGAAGCAGTTTGCTCCCACTCTGCCCGACGTACTTTTCTCTTTCCCTGGTACTTTCGATGACCTCCTTGCATCTGCGGTTTCCGTACTGAGATTTATTCTTATCACAATGAGAACCATTTAAAAATTCTGAGGCTGAACCACAGAGTGACATTATACATTTATTTTCAAGAAGTACTGGTCCTAGTGCTTTGAGCAACCTCCGACAAATGTTGCTATTTGGTGGCAGCGGGAGGTGTTATCTGGTTGAGGTTGCATCTATTTGCATGCGAAATTTTTCTCCCAAATGTGTCTCATATTTTCCCATTCTCTCAATCTCGTCCAGTAGCACCCTGGATCAACCTATCACAATCACTTCTCTCTGTTCCTGCAAACAGCCATCTTACTGGGAGGCCTATATCTGCTTTTACCGATATCCAGTCCCTTTGAAGTTCAACTTCTAGTTCTCTTAAGAGACAGATGAAGTTTTGCTATGTGACTTATAAAGCCCTGAATAATCAGACTTTGGAAGCTCATCTCTTTTTTAACTCACTTTCATTTGTTAGCTTTAGCCGCTCTGGATATTTTTAATCCTTCATGACTGATGTGCTCCTTCCAGCCACAGGGTCTTTGGCAGGCAGTTTTCTCCATCCAGACCTTTCTTCCCTCCCTCCTTCCTTCACCTAACAAATTCCTACTTTTCCTTCCCATTTCAATTGAAAGCTCACTCTCTCAAGGGAGCATTCTCTGTATTTAGTTAAGTGTGATCTCCCTATCATAATCTCTCATCACCCCACTCTCCTTCCTAGCAGTAGCATGCTGCTAATTTTTTATTTATATATGTAATTCTTTTTTTTTTAATAAAGTAGAAGTTCCAGACTATACACTGTAGTCTCTCCAGCTCTTTGCATAGTATCTGGACCAAAAAATAGTGGCTCAATAAATACGCGTTGAAGGAAAAAATACATTCTAAGCTACCCTCCTAATGTGCCACTGTCAGAACATTGGCTTCAATCCGATCCTCCCTTTTTTTTTTTTTTGTTTGACCTGGCTTCTTTTATGCCAGGAAAGGCATAAACAAGCATCTACCTTTGTATTTAGTGACATCTTGGTATGTGATCTTAAGAAAAATTCTTTACCTCTCTAATCTCAAAATTTTTCCAGGATGCCATGCTCAGTTTCACTGGCTAGTTGAGTTTTTTGGAAATGGTATAGTCTTCTCTTAGTCCCACTTATCTGGATGCAGGTCTCCAGCTGTTTTCCAAGTCTATCCTGAATTATCCTCCTACAGTTCTGGTTCTAACTCGGGTTGCAGCCCGACTAATAAGAACCTGCTGATGCCTTTGGCCCTGGTACTGCAAACAATCCCACCAATTTCAACATTACCTGGGACTTAACCTCAGAGCTTTCTAAATGGAAAACAGAGAGAGGCGATCACTTCCCCTGGTTGGAAGATTTTTTTCCCTTTGGTAGGAAATGAATGCACAATAAACCAACACTATTAAGAGGTCTTTAAAGGGAAACAGATGTCAAGAAGTCTAAATTCTCCATGTAGCCTAATGATGTCCCATTTCTTTCCTCATTTCTGAACTATAGACACAATTGGTCAGCGGGATGCTTCTAGCCTATGATTTTCTCTCCCTGGATCTTTCTTGTCAGGCAAGATCTGGGAAATATTCCTGATCAAGTATTTATAGTTCATGTGAATTTCACCTTAAGCAAAGAAGTGGAGCCTGCATTAACACGTTGAATTGAGGTATAGCAGAGTACAAGGTGGGGACTTTTTTTATGGCTAACAATCCTTTCAAGTTAACATTTCATTGTAACAGGACTGGATCAGGCCTTCACAAACTTTACACACCTGGCTGCAAGTCTCTTCCTCATTTTGCACATTTCAGATCTGACACCCATCTGACAACACTATAGGCATCATATATTTAAGAACAGCACTTGCTGTTAGAAAAGCTATCACATTCAAGGTCAAGTTGAATTGTGAAAAGAGTATTGTGTGAAGGAGTTAAGTTGGTATTGTCCTGATGCCTGCCAAAAATATTCCTGATTTCAGCCAGAATTATTTGTTTCATTTTTAAAAAAGATTTAAATCTGTCATCAATCATAAACAAGAAAAAAATATGGAAATCATCAAAAGTGTATTTTTGATAAGAGACTTCCGTTTTGATGAATGTAGGAAGCTCCGCTCATTCATTATTGTTTGGACCATAAATATTCAGACAAAACATATATATAATATAAAAAATATTTTATAAAATTATATACATATATATTATATATACACTTGAATATTTATAGCCAAACCAAGAAAGAGTAGTAATACATGGAATGAGAAGTATTTTCAAAGATCAAGGGCTATAAACTTGATTTCCTTTTTATCTTTTATCTCTGAATTTCTGATATTTGTGAACAAGCGTGGCTGTGCATATTCTACATACTTTCTACAATCTGGAAAGGAAAAATAGTAACAAACGATAACTACAAATGTATTGAAATTAATAGTTTTCGGTATTACAAATTATGAACAAACTTAATCATATTGTCTTAGAGAATCACATAGCTAAGCAATGAATACTAAGCATTTAGAACATAATGAATTGTGTCCTAAAAATGTCCTAAAATATATGTGTATTCTTTTAGACATAACAAATATTAATATTTTATGATGACATAATATGAAAATAAAATTCGAAATTAACACACTCAGTCTCTTTTCAAGGTGATAACTGGCTTTGTAGAATGAGTTAGGGAGGATTTCCTCCTTTTTGATGTTATGGAATAAGTTCCGTAGAATAGGTACCAGCTCTTCTTTGCAGGTCTGGTAGAGTTCAGCTGTCAATCCATCTGGTCTGTGGCTTTTTTGTTGTTGTTGCTGGTAGATTTTTTTATTACTTCTTCATTCTTGCTACTCGTTATTGGTCTGTTCAGGATTTCTATTTCTTCCTGATTCAGGCTTGGTAGGTTGTGTGTTCCCAGAAATTTATCCATTTCCTCCACATTTTCTAATTTGTGTGCATAGAGATTTTTGTAGTAGTCATGAATGATATTTTGTATTTCTGTGTTATCAGTTTTAATGTTTCTTTTTTTCAATTCTAATTGAGCTTACTTTATTCTGTTTGGTCTAGTCAGTTACTAAAACCCATCTGACGTATTTCGCAATTCCCTAAATGATTGTCATTTTTTTTTTAAGTTGTTATCTCTTTTGTAATGTTATATATCTCTTTAGTGAATTTTTCATTCATGTCTTGAATTATTTTTTTGGTTTCTTTGAGATGATTTTCCACCATCTCCTCAATTCCATTCATCTTACTTTTCACCCGCAATCTGAATCCCATATCTGTGATTTCAACAATTTCCTTTTGATTGGAGCTCTTTACTAGAGAGCCACTGTGATTCTTTGAGAGTGGTGAGACAGCCTGTTTTATCATGTTGCTGGAGTTTTTATGCTCATGCCTTCTCATCTGAGGCCACTTCTCTCACTCAAAATAGATAGCAGATATGGTACACCTGTTCCCCTCTGCTGAAACCTCTGTTACTGAGTGAACGTAGGGATGGGTCCCTGGATGGCATGCTTGGATCCTACTCCAGATTCTTGACCAGACAGGACAGGCAGATTCACTGTGAGCCTTTACACTTCTGCTCTGCTGTGTCTCCCTCTATGTTCCCCTGTGTTTGTCACCGGTCTGCTGTGACAAGCTGGCCCCTGGTGCTAGATGCAAACACATGTTGGGCCTGGCCAGCAAGACAGGGTGTGCGCAAGGGATGTTGTAGGTGCCCTGGGCACAGTGTGCACACATGCAGGCCTGGGCAGCTGAGGTGTCAGGTGCATGGGCTAGGCAAGGCCCACACAGCGCATAGCAGGTGCTCATGGTGCAGGGACCACAGGCCCACAGGATGCAGGGTGGAGTGGTCCCCCTGTGTAGAGCAGGTCTGCAGGTCACAGCTTATTATTGAGATAGAGCAGGATCCCCAGACAGAGCAGATCCCAGGACAGGGCGCCTACTTGGGATGGAACAGGTCTATGGGGTGTGATGCTCATGCACGTGAGCCCCCAGTGATGGTGGCCGTGGGGCATGGTGCATGTCACCTGCCCCTGGGGTACACACAAGTGCAGGATTCCTCACTCCCTTTCTGTGGCAGGGGCAAGGGAGGGGCTGCAGTCACAGGTATGACCCCTGGACAAAAGTAGCATTCTGGAGTTGGGATGTTACAATGGTGCCAGCCACAGTGCCCGGGGCTTGCAAGCCGGCTTTCCATTCCTTCTGGAGCAAGGCAGCTGCACAGGCTCCAGTCA
Organism: Avahi laniger; assembly: GCA_963575035.1. Lineage (NCBI taxonomy): Eukaryota > Metazoa > Chordata > Mammalia > Primates > Indriidae > Avahi > Avahi laniger. The sequence goes on from CAUYSK010104706.1 coordinate 19,500, forward strand.
GCCTCCTGCTGCGCTGGTTGCAGTATCCTCAGGGGAAGAATGGAGTCTGGGCTTTTCTGCTTTGTCTCTTACCCATGTGTGGCTGCCTTCCCTGATTATATTCAGTCCTGCTGAGCAGCTCATCTCACTTCTATTTTCTTCACTTCACTGCCGCCTCCCTGTGGGTTCCGTGGGTTCTCAGTGCTCCCGCTCAGACAGTCCATCCAAAGGAGGGTATTTATTCACCATTTTCAATCCTCTCCGCGAGTGGAGTTGTGTAGGCTGCTTCTTGCCCACCATCTTACGCTACCCTATTGGAGGACGAGACCAACTGGGAAAGGAGACTAGGTTGTTAGTGCATGGCCAACAATTGTCACTACAGGTGCTTTTATTAGAACCAACAGATACATACTACACATGCAAACATTTTAAAATCTTTTGTCTGTTTTGAAATGGTCGAAATGGATGCATAAAAATGTAAAATCCTGTCCTTTTTTTTAAAAAGTTGGCCATAAAATC
>CAUYSK010104707.1:0-11083 GCA_963575035.1 Avahi laniger
CGGTGTAGAAATGGTTCACCTTTATGTCATGACAGCAAAGAAAGGCAAGCTTGGAGACAATTTCTCCTGTGAAGCTCATTTAATTCATGCGGTACCCATCTATCCAACTTTTTTACCTTGCCCATTTGTTTCAAATGCGCCAATATTGTTGGAATAGTAACATCAAACCTTGCTGCTAATTCATGGGTACGTTGAGATGGATTCATTTCCACTATAGCTTTCAGCTCATCATTATTCACCTTGGTCTCAGGTTGCCCATGTGGCTTATTTTCAAGATTAAAATCACCAGAATGGAATTTCTCAAACCATCAACATACTGTGTGTTCATTAGCTGCATCTTTCCCAAACACTTTGTTGGTATTTCGAGCTGTCTTCCCTGCATTGATTCCATGGTGGAACTCATATTTGAAAATAACATGAATTTTTGACTTATCCACGGTTTCACAAAAATTGCTCTTAAAAAATATCTGAAAGATAATCACAAGGCAAAACATATGTTTGACAGACTGAGGATGTACCTTCACAATAAAAATAAAACAAGAAGTGTCAAAGTGAAATGTCAGAGATATCAACTGTCAAACTTAGTTTTAAGGAAGTCAGACATTCCATACTTAATAATCTAAGTAGGATCTCAATTTCCTATTAAAAATGATGTATATAGTTGAGGGGAAGCGATAAGAGATTCATGTTGACAGGGGAAGGTGGAGGGATATGAGGATATGAATGAGAACAAATCAGGAGGCTTTCCACATTCAAGATATCCAGCAGTCAAGTTGGGGACTGACCTGTTAGCTTGCAGAGGCCCAGTCAGGGGATTTGCAAATAAAAGACAGTCAATAAGTGATACATTTGTATTGTGACACCCTCATGTTCATACACATAGTCAATGTATCTCATACATCTTCAGGGGTGGATAGTTTCCTACATTTTGGTATACACTGCTCGCTCTAAATTTCTATGACAAAGCTCTACTTTCTCTCTTGTCTTTCTATGTATTCTTTTTATGTTTGAATATCTATATTTATACTGACTACAGTAAAAAAGTATATAATAAAGTCATTCAACATCAAGAACAGCTTTCTATCTGCTTTGTCAGAACATTCTTTAAATAGTTACATTCTGTTAATGCACAGCAGTTAAATAAACTCCAAGATTCTTATTCTGCAATAACCCATTAAATCATCTTAAGTACTATGTCATAATGACAACTTGATGCAACCAGATGTGATATTTGGGGATTTAAAAAAATACTTTTCTAAAGACATAGCTTCCTGATTTTACGTTCTCGAGCCCATTTGCACAGCTGTTAAATCTCTTGGCTCTACTTTCTGTGGGTGTATATCACTTATGTTCTGCTTCATGCATGACATTACCGAAGTGCAAACGAATGTTCCCCAGGACATTGTGATATGTACTTTGTGAGATCTGTACCAGCATCATTTAGTCCTGAAGGCATGATTTTCTCACTCTGGAAAGGTGCAAATAACTGTGACCATATGTTGACATTAAAGCATTAATAACAGGTCTTGCAAGGTGCCCTGTGGTCTGGGAATCACAGTTAGTCAGCTGAGCCCCAAAAGACAGTATTCATCATACCCAGGATTGATAGAAGGCTGGTGGCTTGCATTACGTACAGCTCAAATGTACTCATCCACATCTGGATTAAGAATTGCTTCCTGGTATTAACACCATCAAAATAGTAATCTATTAATAATACCTCTAGTTCCTTCCCTGCATTGCAATTAATTATTCACAAGAGGTGTAAGCTTTATAGTAGTTAAAGTTTCTATGTCATATGGGGTTGGAACTGAACTTTTGAACTTCCGATTTTATCAGTTGTTATACAAGTTGGCAAAATTCAAAGTTGTGTATGTGATGAACCATCAAAGAGGAAGCATCCATTTGACAACCATGTTACGCACTGTGCGCAGGGAAGTATAATGCCACCATCAAGCAGGAATCCTAGAAATTGGGTTATAACAGGCAGTGCGAGTGGGCCCTAATGAACCCAGATTCATATCTGTGGTGAAATTATATGCTGGATAATGTCCTCCGAAAAGCTGCCATGTTTCAATCTGGAAAGAAGCCCATTGCTGATACAACAAATCAATTGATAAGAAGTGTCTTTATTGCACTCAATAAAAGAACAGCACAACCTCAAATAAACATACACGGCTCATAAAACAAATTGCTCACCTAAAATGAATTACACTCTAAGTTTTTTTTTTGTAAAGTAAATTACACCACAGAATATTCTGTGGTGTATCCATCCACTAAAGAGTAAGATCATAAGCAGCACTAAAAGTAAATGTTTCCATGTTTCTTTTTGGTTTAGTTTTTTTTCAGTTTCCAGGATTACCAAGAGCAAAATGTAAAAGAAAAAAAAAAGTGGTAGAAATGGCCTGTTTTGTGAAATATAGGAAAAAATATACCATCTGTGATTTAGCACAGTTCTCCATATTCCATCTGTGAGCTGAACATGGTTCTTAGAAAAGGCTGAATCCCATTGTAGTTCAATATGATATTTAAAAAAGTTTTTCTAAGGAAACTACTTTTGTAACACACTATTATTGTTGGCATGAAGTATCTTTGGAATGAAATAGTAAACATAGCCTTTATGATTGTTTTTAAGGATTTGTTATTGTTGCATGTAAGGGCTTAAAATTCTGAACAGCTAATAAACTAGAGCCTTGTTTCATCACCCCCCCAGCAAACTTCATTGTAAAAGAAGTGTGTTTGGAACCTTGTATGATGGACCTTTGTTTCTTCATTCACATAGTAAACAAATGTTTATTACCAAGCATCTTGTTAGAGGGCTTTCCATGAACAAGAGAATCTAAAAGTATTAAATGACATTCTTATGTGCTTTAGTCAATGTAACTTTGTTCAATATTAAAAAGAAAACATAATGGCACATCCCACAATGATTCACCCGTCTTTTCTAAAGACAATACTGACATTTGCTCATTTCCCTCTGATGAACTTGTTTGGTGAGATGAAGCCACACATGGGAAGTTCCACTGGTCACCATCAGATAGTATAAAAAGCAGGGTTTCTTGACCTCAGCATTACTGACACTTTAGACTGGATAATTCTTTGTTGTGGGGGTCTAGCTGTCCTGCTCACTGTAGTTTGTTTAAAAGCATCCCTGGCCTCTACTCACTAGATTTCAATAGCAACTCCTCCCACCCCAGGACAATAAAAAAACGTCTCCAGAAATTGTCTCGACAATTCAAATTGTGACAATACAAAATGTCTCCAGAAATTGCCAAATGTCCCCCTATTCCCCCCCGGGGGCAGGGAGGAGTGGGAATCACTTTTGATTGAGAACTGCTTGTATAAAAGGGATCATTAGATTTTCATATTATCAATTGTTGAAAACTATTGTATTTTCTTTTTCTTTGCAGGGCAATAGTCAATGACTTGTACCTAGCTTTTTACTGAAAAAGAATTTGTAATGGAGGTGGATACTGAACACAGAAAAGAGAATGGGAAGTGGTTTAGGAGAGGCTAGGGGGAGAGAGCCGTTTTGTAATGTATCAAGATCAGACATAAAACCGAGAGCATCATTCCCACTAAACACAGTCGCTAATCACAGGGGCCTCTGACCATCATTCCTTTCTTCTTGCCGTGTCCTTAATGTGGGGTTTCCAGCCCTCTTTGGCTGGGAGAAATCTTATTTTGCAAAGCCCAGCTCTAGTGTCTTCACCATCTTTTCTGTGAGGGCTTTCTATGCCCCACTGGTAAAACAAAATTTCTCTTTCTGATTCCCTGTCGTGGACCTTAGCTTATTTCAGTTTACAAATTGTTATGTTCTGTTTGATATTTTAGTTAATTCGTTAGATACCTGTTTCTCTTAAGATGTTATAAACTCTTTACAGCTAGACTATCACGTTTCTAGCCTATAACATTTAGTCTACGATTGCATTTGGTTGTAACAGAAATCTATCTTAAGGTAACTTAAGTGGGGCATTTGCTTCCCTTACATTACAAGAAGCCTAGATAATAGGCAGCCGAAGTCCTCAGTTCAGCAGTGCAGCAACACCTAGGCTAAAGTTCCAAAATTCTCTTGGCAATTCCTTCTGGTCACAAGATGGCGGCTATCTAGCCAGTCTTTCTTTGAATTCCAGGCAGACAGGAGTAGGGTTCTGAAGAGACCAGCAGGCTTCCTTTATACCTCATAGGTCAGAACTGAGTCACATGACAATTCCTAAGTGTAGCAGGGGTCAGGGAGTTGATTTTACTTTTCCAGACTCTATAGAAGTAAATGGCAAAGGAAAGAAGGTTGGGTTGGATTCTGAATAAGCCACCCCTCTGTGGCTAGCAATGCCAAGTGCTTGCGGAAGGATTTCAACATCAGGCTCTGTTCAAGTAGGAACTCTTCATCATGGGGCCTTTTGGTAAAGGCGGACATCCGCTAACCCTTTAAGAAAGACACTTGCTCGAGTGTGACATTAAACCACACATTAGGCCTTAATTTGATGATTGCTTTTCAAGTAAGTGTTTCATAAAGTGTGCTGCATCCTTATCATCGTTTGCTTTAATTTTTTTCACGGTACACGGAATGAATTCAATAAAAGGAATGTGGTAGGAAAAGGCAAAAGTCGATGAGAAAAGTGTGTAGGAAAAAAAAAAGCGCTAATGGGTGATCCACTCCTCCTGTGCGGGAAGGTGCCAGAACTGGAGGGCTTGAAGGCAGAAAGAAACTTGAAACCTGTGAACAGCGGCATCACGGAGGATTTCGATAGAAGGGTCATGTGATAAAATGTGGTTTTTAAGATTAATCTGCCAGAGCAATGCAACATTTTTGTTTCTTTTTCAGACCATCTAAAACCTCGGATAAAGACATCAAATCTAATAACTATCTGAAGTTTATTCAACTTTTTCTTTTTGGTCATAATACTTCTCCAAATAATCTTATGTAAAGCCCATGCACTTGTCTTTTAGAATCTGTGCTTGCAGTTTTTCTTTCCTAAATATTCTTATTGAGATATTTTACTCTGCAATCACTGGGTTAAGCAGAATGTGTTCATTTTATTTTCTTCTCCAGTGAGTGTGACAATTTGAACAAGAATGGCCGAATTGCTTGCTTTCTTTCTTTTTTTCTTCTAAATCAAACTGTCTGTTCAGAAGAGGATCACGCTGCAGTTCCATTAAACAAAATAACACGTTCTGCTCTGATATTTAACAGGGGAACCTCAGCATCACCATCTCTCTGCTTTATTGACATGCGAGCTTACTGAGGAATGTTTTTCCCCCATTGAGAGGTCTTAAGAGGGTCTTTCACATTTTTTCTCTCCCCAGCGATTTCTGTTCCAGCAGGGTCTCGGGTATGATAGATGACATGGGGCTTGTCGTGGCTTATATGCAAATTCAGACAAAGAAAAACGGAAGGTAGAAAAATAATATTTCACTTTTCTTATCTAAAATAATCAGCTTTATTTAACTGATTTTGTGGGTCTTTTCTCATGAAACAGTAAACCTGTTGGAAAAGAGACAAGATAATAAATTATGGGGCGATCTTTACACAGGTTGTCATTGGTTGGTAACAACGTGGTAAGAACATAAGATTGATCGCCCCTGGCTGCCTCTCGATCTGTCTACTCCAATAGCCTGTCATTGGCAGCTGCTCTAAGAGATGTGATTGTTCTTCATGATGCTTCCATTAAATGTAGATTGTCCCTAAAAATCCCACTGGACAATTAATGCCGGATGTCTATGCATTTGGCTAAACTACAGACATATTACCATGCTTTCTACAACCTCCTGAGGAAAATGTTAATGTTTATGGGGTTTTCTTTGGCTTTGCTGTTCCCTTTTAGATGTCCTGATACTCCCTTGCATGTTATGATTTAAAGGATGAACCATACTGTAGAGTCCTTGGGTTTGAAAAGCAAGCTAATGTTCTTATCCATATCCTTGTTGGTTTGAAAATTATTACATACACCTCATAAAAAGTATACAACATAAAGAAAAATAAGAGAAATAAGTATACAGAAGGATGTGTGTTGCAGTATTCATGGCAAGAGTGATCATTTAGGAACAAACTAAATGTCCATCAATAGAAAAATAGTTACGTAAACTGTTGCCACAAAAACATCAGGAAAATCCATGCAGCTATTAACCAATAAGGTAGATGTTTGTGTACTACAGAAATTTCTTTTCCAAGACATATTTTTACTTCAAAAGAGCAGATTGCAGAATAATACATGAAGTGTAAAATTTATATTGCTAAAAACAACATAAACAACCATGCATTTCTATAATTACATATGCATCTCTGTTAATGTACAGAAAAAGGTCTGGACAGATGCCCACCGCCCTGGAAAGGCTGGGCTTGGAAAAGGTCAGGAAGTATTTTCACTTTACCTTTACACATTTTATAAGAATATATCATTTTAAACTAGCATATTTGAAAACAAATATAAAAGAATTGTTAAAAAGGAAGTGAGAAAATAAGATCCTGAGTTTTCTTACCCCGAAACAGGTACTATGATAATTTTTGTGATTTTCTTCCTAATCTTTTTTCATTTATATCTATTTTACATAGTTGTGCTAAGTGTGAGCATAACATTAAAAATATGATATATATTTTTAAATATAGAGAAGGATTACAAGGAAAACCAAAGTGTTCCACAGTTCCAATGTCCACAAAGTTCTATGTGATCATGTAGATGTCTAGGAAAAGCAAGCAGTTCAGAGAGGAACAGAGAACAATGAAGTGTTCTTCCCTATGTCTTTGAGCACCCTTCACTCATCCGTGTCTTTCTCTTCCAGTTTCCTGAGGAAAAAACAAGTAATTGCTGGTAATGCTTTCTTAGACTTCCTTTTAGGAAAAAAGTGTGTGTATATATACATATATGTGTATAAAATAATCATCACAGCTAATATTTAGTGTGAATTAATCGTATGACTATTAGACCCTGCTCTGAAGCACTTTGTATGAATTAGCCCATTTAATCCCCATAGCTCTATGCATTAGGATGCACTGTTGTTACCATTTTATTGATGAGAAAACTGAGGCACAGAGAAGCTAAGGAAACTGCTGACAGTCACACAGCTAGAAAGTTGTAGAGCTAAGATTCAAATCCAGAGAATCTGGGTCCTGATTTTCAGTATTACTGCTCCAGTGACAGTAGATCCACATGTCTACACGAGTATTTACATTTCCCCAAAGGAGGTCACACTACACTTGCTATTCTGAACCTTGCTTTTTTCCTTTTAAAAAAAAGTTACTTTAATATCAGTTTATTCAAAGCAACTTTATTGTTTGACTATTAGGTCATTAAGTATGAAATGTATGATTTTGAATCAAAAGTTTATTATAACATATCTCAAACAAGAAGCAATACAGGGCCGGGTGCGGTGGCTCACGCCTGTAATCCTAGCACTCTGGGAGGCCGAGGTGGGCGGATTGTTTGAGCTCAGGAGTTCAAGACCAACCTGAGCAAGAGTGAGACCCCGTCTCTACTAAAAATAGAAAGAAATTAATCGGACAGCTAAAAATATATAGAAAAAATTATCCGGGCATAGTGGCGCATGCTTGTAGTCCCAGCTACTTGGGAGGCTGAGGCAGAAGGATCTCTTGAGCCCAGGAGTTTGAGGTTGCTGTGAGCTAGGATGGTGCCACGGCACTCCAGCCTGGGCAACACAGTGAGACTCTGTCTCAAAAAAAAAAAAAAAAAAAAGAAAAGAAAAGAAGTAGTACAGCTAATCAAAGTATGCACCTACTCTGTTGACACGGTTTTGCCATCTTAAGGGTACCATGTTTATGCCAGCTGGGAAGAAACCTGGGGACCAAGGGGTGATAAAATCGCAAAAGGCGTTTTCCACAGCTGTTGAGAATTAAATATTTTTGCTTGCAAGAAGTGGTCCAAAGCCTGGAAGAAGTGGCAGTCATTTGGCGCAAGGTCTGGTGAACATGGTGGATGACAGAGAGAGCTTCCAAGTCCAGCTTCTGTAGTCTGAGCAGCGTTGTTTGTGCTACATGTGGTCCAGTGTTGCCTTGCAAGAGGACTGGCCTGTCTCTGTTGACCCATCTTGGCTGCTTAATTTCAAGCATCCTCATCATCTCATCCAATTGGTTGCAGTAGACATTGCTGTAATCTACTGACCAGGTTTCAGGAAGCTGTAGTGGAGAATACCAGCGCTGGACCACCAAACAGAAACCATTAGCTTTTTTTGATGAATATTCAGTTTTGGACTGTGTTTAGGCACTTTGTCTTTATCCAACCATTGTGCACAATGCTTGTGATTGTTAAAAATAATCCATTTTTCATCACACATAGCAATACAGTGTAGAAATGGTTCACCTTTATGTGACAGCATAAGAAAGCAAAGAAAGGCAAGCTTTGAAATGTTTCTCTGCTGACACTCATTTAATTTATGCAGAGCCTATCTATCCAGCTTCTTTGCCTTGCCCATTTGTTGGAATAGTAACATCAAACTTGCTGCTAATTCACACGTAGGTTGAGATTGATTCACTTCCACTACAGCTTTCAGCTCATCATTATCCACCTTGGTCTCAGGTTGCTCATTTTCAAGATTAAAATCATCAGACTGAAACTTCTTGAGCCATCGATGTCCTATGTGTTCATTAGCCACATCCTTCCCAAATCCTTCGTTGATATTTCAACCTGTCTGCGCTGCATTGGTTCCATGATGGAACTCATTCTTGAAAATAACATAAATTTTTGACTTATCCATGGTTTCACAAAAATTGCTCTAAAAAAATTTGAAAGATAATCACAAACCAAACTATGCATTTGAAACACTGAGGATTCACCTTCACAGTAAACATAAAACAAGAATATCCAAGTGAAATGTCAGAGATATCAACTGTCAAACTTAGTACTTAAGGAAATTGACATTCCATACTTAACGACCTAATTAATTACCTAATAAATTTTCTATTGTAGGTATGCAACTCTATTCATGAATGCTGTAGTTATTTTCTATTTCTTTTTTGTTGTCATTGCTTTTTCACTTTTATTGCTATATTTATGTTTTCTCCCTCTTCTGAGGTCAATTTTGCACCTTGTATTTTCCTAGAAAATGTCCCATTTCCTTCCTTTCTACTTAGTATTGTTTTTCATTTCTGCTCTCACCTTAATTATCTTCTTCCATCTATTATATGGGTTTATTTCATCATTGTTTTTCTTAACTTCTTGAATTGGATATCTCAGTCATTCATTTTTTTCCTTATTTAATTATGCAGGCTTTTAATGCCATGCATCAAAAAAACGCATTTTTCCTTTATATTCTGCTTTTTCTTTTTTTAAAAAAAGAAATTATTTAAGAGATAGCTGATGATTTTGTATATGATTGACTTTTTCCCTTTTAATTAACATGTCTTGCCATTTTTCCTGACTTGACTTTCCTGTTTTATGATTAAATCTTTATATTTTATATTATCAAGGTTTGTAACATTTATGTTTTCTACCCATATTTTGCAGGGTAATTTACTTTTAACTGTATATTTAAATAAATTTAATATTTATACATAATACGTTGTATTCGGCATTTAAAATGAAACATGATTGTTTTGTTCTTTATCATTTTTGATGAAAGCAAGCACAGTGTTCTACACATATCTTAATTTCCTTGATCATTTCTTTATTGTTGGACATTTGGGCTGCTTCCAGTTTTCCTCTCTTGTGTATTATACTGAGATCACTGTTTTTAAGAATGTATCTCTCAACCCTGTATTTTGTGCTATTTCTACAATGAGAGAATTCTCTAAGAGGGACTGTGAGTGCTGATCATGCTGAAGCCTTAGGCAATTTATACCTTTCAGCCCTGATTCCTGCAGGACTCGTGTTAGACTGCCCTCCTATGGCAGCCACTTTAACTGCACTCGAATGGTTGCTTCTATCTTGTTAACTTTGGTAGCCAGAAGGGCACTGCATTCAATGAGAGATGGCTCTTTTGTAGTGAGGTGGGTTTTTCTTTATTTCCAGGATGTTCCTTCTTGACGTCCAGCATATTTTACGTAACAAATATCAGAATCTTTTCCCAAATCATCCCTGAGAGAGTTGAGACTGACGACATTGCTTTATGAGAATCCTAGAATTTGTATTGTAAAAATAGTTGGAATCCTTTTTCTATAAGATAATTGTCATGTACTTATGTGTAGAAAAACTCACCTATCGCTTTTTACCTTCACACAAAACCTTGAGACATTTCTTTGCAAGTCAATACCGAACAAGCGTTAACCTCATATACAATGTAACCTTTGCGGATGAAAAGGGGCTTTTCTTACAAATCTTCAGTAGCAGTGGGCAGTCGGGCTGGGGCTGACCCACTGACACACCCACAGTGGAGGTTAGAGAATCAATCTCTTGCAGGATGAAGCAACACTTTTCTCCAGCAGTGTTGAGCATGGTGGATTCAGACTGAGTTCGATTCTCTTGTTCAAAAATTGGTTCAAACCAGAACACTGAGCCCCTCTTTTGATCCTTCCTGTTCTCTTACCTTCTGTATCCTGCCAATTCTATCTGTCAAATAGGACTCAAATCCAACCCTTTCTCTCCTCCCACCTCCAGCACCTGCCAGGTTCAGGTGCCTTGTATCTCACCTGGATTCCTGCACTGGCTTCCACCTGATCTCCTGATTTGACACTCACTTGCCTTTTTAATTCTTTCTCTACAGATTGGTTTTTTTTGTTTTTTTTTTTTTTTTTTTTTTTTTTTGCTTAAAAGCCCTCAGTAGCTTCTATAACTGTTGTGATAAAATTTACATTCATTAACAGAACAGGTTATGCTTTCTGTTCTGCCTCTGGGTCCTTGTGCATGCTGTTTCCTTTCCCTGGAACACACTTCTCTTTCCGCTCTAGGGATTAAATTCAACTAATTGGAAGTCCTAACCTTTGATTTTACTTCTCATGAAAAATTTTCATGCATCTTCCAGGTTTCCTGGATTTCCACCTCCCATAATCAAGATGCCAAGTTTCTCATGTCGTACTAGTCTCAGGCAATGAAACTTTAAGCTCTGTGCAGTCAGGGCTATCTTAGCTCAAGGTCTATTTATTTGGGCAACTCGTCCCACTCTAATGAGATGAGCAGACAGCACCGGAACAGAGGAT
>CAUYSK010104708.1:0-26186 GCA_963575035.1 Avahi laniger
ACAAAGAGTGCAATGTGCACCACGCAATGGGATGGACATATTTGAAACCTGGACTGAGGGGGGGAGGGGGGGCAAGGGCAACACACGTAACCTAAACATCTGTACCCTCATATTATGCTGAAATAAAAAAAAAAAAAGAAAAGAAAAAAAAAATAACAGTTAATCTAATGAGCTTTGAAAAGGTCAAAAATCATGAGTCTACACTTCAGCTATCATGGCCCTTGGACTATTTTATTTCTTTATTATTTATAATACTATGTATGATTGCTCTTAGGTGTAGTAAAGACACAATCATTAAGAGAAAGAAAGAATACAAAATAATCTAGTTCTTTATATTATCAAACCAAGATCTTCAAAAACAAATAAAACCTCTAGATAGTTTTTGACATATCCAGAAACAAGTTTACCTTGTCAATATATTATTTGGGATGGCATTGCTTCCTTCGTTCAGTACCCAAGAGAAGAGTTGCATCTCTATTTTAGTAATAAGCAATCCACATAGCAGGGAGAAGGCAGTTCATGTACTTTTGAATTAGATTATACACTTTGAAAAAATATGCATTTATCTGGATTGATGGTACATTTGTGTGTATATTATCTTTGCCTGTGTACTCAAATGGGGCATTTGTCATTAATCTGACAGTATATCTCATGAACATACAAATTGAGCAAGTTTCAGATGCAAGGTAATCAAGTTCTCTCTGACAATCTCAGCAATCTTTCTGTTTTTGGTGGGGTGACATATTCATCCTCCTTGATCAAGCCATAACTAATGGATGAGAATTCTAACATCTTTCATCCTTTATATCTAAGCAGAGATAATTTTAGGAAAGAGGAGCTAGTGTGTGTCCCATTAGGGCTTGTTTTGTTCATTCTTTACACAATTAAGAAAAGACAAGTGAATATGAAGTATGAGAATGCTGATATTTATTTTCAGACATAATGTTTTTATCTGAAAGCCTCACTTTGGTGTGGGAGTTTCTTGTCAACTCATTTATATATCATATTTCGATTTAAATGAATGTTTGTAGTTCACTGTGTGTTATGTGCCATATCGAGATCTTTGGGGCATCTTTTCCAACAAGACAATCTCTAACTGCTTAAGCACCACTTCTCTTTCAAAAAGAGTCAAATGGGCAACTATTTTAACTCAGGTAACCAAAAGAACTTAGTCTGTTTTATGCTGCTATAACAGTATCCCCGAGATTGGGTAATTTATAACAAACCAAAATTTATTGACTCATGGCTTTAGAGGCTGAGAAGTCCAAGATTGAGGGGCTGGCATCTTGGGGGACATTCTCACTGTGTCATGCCATGAGAAAAGGGCAAAGAGAGGGTAAGAGAGCAAGAGCTGGGGGGGAGAAATTCACCCTTTTATAAGGAACCACTCCCATGATAATGAACTCACTTCCATGATAACAGCATTAATACATTTATGGGAATGGTGCCCTCAATGACACAAATACCTCCTGTTAGGCCACATCTCCCAACAATATTGCATTGCGGGTCATACTTCCAACATGTAAAATTTGGGGGACACATTCAAACCATAACAGTAATATAAGTACTTACTGTAGATTGGGGATTCCTTTTAAGAGATGCTGGATTCAATGTGTTGAAACACAAGAATATTTTGGGATGTATTAAGGGTTTTTATCTTGCTTATTGTTAAGTAGAAGCTACATTAAGATTATATCCATGGTGGAATTGAAAATCTGTTAATTTCCTTCTCTTTTTCTACTTCCTTTGTGGATTATTTTCTTTTACTATTATGTCCCAATTCCACAACATGGAATTTTACATAAAACTTATTTCCCTTTGCATAATACTTTTAAGATTTAACCATTTTACCCCCTTTGCTTTATTGAGGAATACTTGACAAATAAAAATTCTATATATTTAAGATATACAATATGATGTTTTAATATATGTATGCATTGTGACATAGTTACCACCATCAAGCTAATTAGCATATCCATTACCTCTCATACTAACAACTTTGTGTGTGTGCATAGAACACTTAGTATCTCCTTTCTTATCAAGTTTCAAGTATACATTATTTTAACTATAATCACCATGCTATACATTAAATTTCCAGAACTTATTCAGTTTATATCTAAACATTTGTACCCTCTGATCAAAATCTTCCCATTTTCCCCACCCTCCAACCCCTGGAAACTACCTTTATACTCTGTTTCTATGAGTTTGACTTCCTTAAATTCCACATGTAAGTGAGATTGTGTTGTATTTGTCTTTCTGTGGGTTAGGCTTATTTAACTTAGCATAATGTCCTGTAGGTTCATTTATGTTGTTGCAAATGGCAGGATTTCCTTCTTTATTAAGGCCCAATAATATTTCAGTGTGTGTGTGCGTGTGTGCATTTGTGTATGTATATCGCATTCTCTTTATCCATCATCTGACAATGGACATTTTGATGGTTTCCATATCTTGAGTAGTATGAATAATGCTGAAATAAACATGGGAGTGCAGATGAGTGTTTCAGATACCAATTTCATTTCCTTTAGATATATACCCAGAAGTGAGATTGCTAGATCATAAAGTAGTTTTATCTTTAGTGTTTTGAGGAACCTCCACACTATTTTCCAAATGATTTACATATTTATAATCCTTCCAACAGTGTACAAGGGTTCCCTTCTTCTTCCAAATTCTTGCCAATGCTTATTATCATTTGACATTTTGATAATAGCCATCCTAACATGTGCGAGGTAATATCTCATTGTGGTTCTGATTTGTGTTTCCCTGGTAATTAGTGATGTTGAACACTTTTTTATATACCTGTTGGCCATTCACATGTCTTCTTTGGGAAAATGTCTACTATTCAGGTCCTTTGTCTATTTATTATTATTATTATTTTTTGCTGAGTTGTATAATTTTCCTATATATATGGCATGCAAATATTTTCTTCCATTCCATAGGTTTTCTTTTTATGTTGTTGTTTTCTTCATTGTGCAGAAATTTTTAGTTTGATGTAGTCACATCTATTTGTTTTTACTTTTATCAGGTCATTAAATATGAAATGTACAATTTTGAATCAAAATGTAGCTTATTATATCTCAAACAAGAAGCAGTAAAATTAATCAAATTATGTGCCTAAACTATTGACACAAATTGGCCATCTTATTGGTAGCTTGTTTATGCCAGCAAAAGAAGCTTGGAGAGCTAGTGGCAATGAAATCGCAAAAGGTGTTTTCCACACCTTGTTGAAAACTGAATACTTTTCTGTGCAAGAAGTGGTCCAAAGCCTGGAAGAAGTGGTAGTCAGTTGGTACAAAGTCTGGTGAAGACAATAGATGATAAAGAGTTTCCAAGTCCAGCCTCTGTAATTTGAGCAGCACTGTTTGTGCCACGTGTGGTCAAGCATTGTCTTGCAAGAGGATTGGCCTGTCTCTATTGATCAGTCTCGGCTGCTTAATTGCAAGCATTCTCATCATTTCATCCAAATGGTTGCATTAGACATCCACTATAATAGATTGACCAGGTTTCATGAAGCTGTAGTGGATAAAAAAGAGCTGAAACATCGAACAAAGACCATTCATTAGCTTTTTGCTTCAATGAATATCCAGTTTGGGACTGTGTTTTGGAACTTCATCTTTATCTGACCATTGCACCAAATGCTTGCGATTGTCAAAAAGAATCCATTTTTCATCACACATAGCAATATGGTGTAGAAATTGTTCACCTTTTTGTTATGACATCAAAGAAAGGCAAGCTTCAAGATGATTTCTCTTCTGACACTTGTTTAATTCATGCGAAACCCATCTATAAAGCTTCTTGCTAATTTGTTTCAAATGGTCCGATATTATTGGAGGAATGTCAAACCTTGCTGCTAATTCACATGTAGGTTGAGATGAATTCGCTTCTACTACAGCTTTGAGCTCATTATTCACCTTGGTCTCAGGTCACCCACATGACTCATTTTCAAGATTAAAATCA
This sequence comes from Avahi laniger, assembly GCA_963575035.1. Taxonomy (NCBI): domain Eukaryota; kingdom Metazoa; phylum Chordata; class Mammalia; order Primates; family Indriidae; genus Avahi; species Avahi laniger. The sequence goes on from CAUYSK010104708.1 coordinate 3,955, forward strand.
CCAGAATGGAACTTCTCAAACCATCCACATGCTGTACGTTCCTTAGCCACATCCTTCCCAAACACTTCGTTGATATTTCGAGCTGTCCGAGCTGCATTGAGTCCACAATGGAACTCATATTAGAAAATAACATGAATTTTTGACTTGTCCATGGTTTCACAAAAATTGCTCTAAAAACATCTGAAGAATAATCACAAGCCAAAACATGCATTTGAAAGACTGAGAATATACCTTCACAGTAAAAATAAAACAAGAAGTGTCAAAATGAAATGCCAGAGATGCCAACTGTCAAACTTGGTATTTAAGGAAATCAAATATTTCATACTTAATAAACTAATATTACCTGTGTTTTTGTTGTCATATCCAAAAATCATTGTCAATACCAATGTCAAGTATATTTACCCTATATTTCCTTATAAGATTTTTAAGGTTTCATGTATTAGGTTTAAGTTATTAATCTATTTTCAACTGATTTTTTGTGAATTTTGTAAGGTAAAGGTCCATTTTACTGTTGAGGTTCGAAGGTAGACATTTTATTTCCAGAAAAATTCTCAGTTATATAGTTTCTTAGCCTAAGTATTTTATATGAAAATATACTCTCCTTAAAATGATTGTGGACTACAATTTTCAGTAAGTAATATTTGTTAAAGTGATATCGAATTTAAAAAATATGAACCATTAATAATTCAGTCCTCAACAAAGCCCTGGGATTTGAAGAACAAACAAACATTATTTGTCTGATAAACACCAAAACCTTCTGATATATTCAGCTTTTATTACTCAGGAAGTTGATTAATCAGCACTACTTTGAATAAAATAAGAACTTGCTCTCCCTAAGTCATCAAAATTTTGAATAAGTTGCTCCATTCAACACCTCGAATCTTCCTGTAGAGTATTCAGGCAATAAAATGGGTTTCTTATATCTGTGTTTAAAACAATGAAGCTTTCATAATAAGTCTAATTTTCCTGCAAGTGTTTTGAATAAACAATCAAAATGCTCAAAGTAGATGCAAATTTTAGCAAATATTCTATCTGAAGTAGCCCAATAGTGAAGGTTTTATTTGCAGCAATATAATTTATTGTGCTGTTTCAATTATTTTATGTTATATACAGGGATATAGCATTCAAAGAAATGAGAAAAAAAAGTCTGCCTTTTGAAGTTAGGTAGTTGGAAAACTGATAGTTTAGCATTTTATATTCTCTCTGTGTGAATCTTAAATCTGCATTAAAAATTCACTTGTCTTGGATAGGTGATACGAAATCTAATTCACACTTGAGTCAATTAGAAGGTATTAAAATTAATGAAGTTTACTCTTTTTCAAAATACATTTTCAGGTAAATGCTGTAAGTCCAAGGTCAGATTAAATTGAGCTTCAGATGTGAAGTTAAAAGACTTTGGGCTCTGACTTTCACTCCAGCAATTTCCCAATCTTTCCTGTACTTCAAAATGACCTAGAAGCTTTGAAAATACAAATTCCAGTACTCAATTTATAGTCATAACTCTGAATAGCCAACATAGTCATTCAATTTTTGCTTTGTTTTATTTTTACAGTAACATGATGAAATTGGTAAATGTTTTAGGGAATAATTTTAGGCTAAATGTACAGAATGGACTGAAATGAAGACAGAATGGAGAGGGAGGGGTTTCTTGAGCAGCAGTGGAAACACGTATTCCAGGTAAGGGACTTTTTGAGTTTGTCTTAGGTATGAGAGTGAGTGCCAAGATTAGGATAGTTGCAAAGGTGATGGAAAAGCATTCTAATAATGTCAGACATTTCCACAAGTCTGTTTCTCGTAGCTATTTTTGGTTTAGTTTGGTCTTGCTCTGATGTATTCTTCCTTTAAAGGCCAGATAATGTTAAATTTACATCTGTATAGAGTAAACCACCAGAAATTCTGTTAGAAATGTCATCCTATCAGTCTGGGTTCTGCTTTGAAGATACTTTCAGTCAAAAGAAAAGCTTGGACTTCCCCTGAGATTGTATTTGATCCTCAAATCTTGCTGTTCCTACCAAGAAAAAAAAGTTAAAAAAAGAGAAAAATCCTCAACCAATGCTTTCTGAAAATTGTTAGTACCCAAACAGAGGGGAGAAGGTAAGTAAGGTCAAGCAAGAAAAGTCTGAAATAAGAGCACAAATTTATGTACAAAATAATTTTACACATCATTCTTGGAGCTGGAGGTGTATTAGCTGAAAGCCCTTCATTTCATGAAAACGAGTAGCCCTAAACCACCCATGGAGTTCCTCTATGCATGTTGACATTAAGTGGCAACTTGCTATTATCTGTAATCAATCAGATATCTTCGGCAGATGCTCTTTTTAACCAGTCCAATCCTGAACAATCTTGTCCCCAAATCAACTAAGGAGATATTTAGATATGCAAAAAACATATTATCTTCCAAAAAGTAAATGGAATACATAGTTTGCTGAAAACAGTGATGCATCACAATCCCAAATTGTTTTTGTTTTGTTTTCCACAAAACTAGTTATTTGATTCTATTGATATTATTATTAATACCACTCTACTGTTTTTGAATGACTACCTATACTCCCTGGTATGTTCAGAACAAATACCCAGGTGATAGATATCTATGCACGTCCATATGGGAAAAGTATCTAGAATACTGCTCATAAAGAGCAAAGTTAAAACATCTTTCACGATCTGGGAAGAAAAGTTATAAAATATTAATCTCAACATTTGTGTCATTATACATTGGATTTTCTTGCACATTTGTTCTTTGCATTTTTATTTTTTCATTTTTTAAGAATTAGTGCCTTGATCTGTCCCCCAGGCTGCAGTACAGTTGAGTGATCAGAGCCAACTGCATCCTGGAACTCCTGGGCTCAAGTGATGGATTCTCCTGCCTTAGCCTCCTGAGTAGGTGGTTACTACATGCATGTACTATCACACCAGGCTTATTTGATTTTTTTTTTTTTTTGAGACTGGGTCTCTGTATGTTGTTGAGGCTGGTCTTGAACTTCTAGCCTCAATTCTAACTCAGCCTCCCAAGTTGCTGGAATCATATGTGTGAACCACCACGCCCAGCTCCACATTTTTTCCTGTGTTGTGAGAGTCACCACAGCAATTAATTTCATGAATCAGCTGCAGTAATTATTAATAATAGTAAAAGCAATGATAATAGCAATGGTAGCAGAGACAGGTTATTGAAAACCTGAAAACCTATTTTATGCCAGTTGTCTTTAGTATTCCCATAAACTGTGTGAGAGCAGGGAGTTTTGTCTCATTACGGCTGTATTCTCAGTGCCTAGAACCATGCCCGAAGTCATAGCATGGATTCCACAAACAGCGGCCGAATAAATAACCATCTACTATGTGTCAGGCACTTTACTAAGTGCTGGGGATACACAAGTAAACAAGACAAAGTATCTGCCTTCATGGAGTATACAGTCTAGTAAATTGTTTTACCCTTGAATATATATAGATAAATGAGAACTATCATGTATAGGTATGGGTATAATACTGTTATATTTTTGCTTTTCTTAAATATTATTCATTGTGTGTTTCTCCCCATTAAAATATAAGTTCCATGTGGACTGGGCCCTTGTCTGTTTTATTCACCATGTTTCTTTATGCCTAGAACAGTATCCTGCATATGATGCTCAATAAATAAACTGTTGAATGAATGACCTAAACTTTTGATAATTGTACCTAAACTAAGTTTAGGTTCATTTTCTGATCATTTATTAACTTGGGAAAGGGGTAAATTATATCAAACCTAAAGTGCTTTAGTCAAAAGTTCTCTGAGTAAAAAATCACAAAAAGGGCTGAAAGGAAGGAGGGGAAATCCAATAGAAGTCAGTTTTAGATAGTAATTGGAAATGACAAAATTATAGAAATAGAGAACAGATTAGAGGTTTCTGGGGGTAGGGGTAGGGTAGGAGTGGAAGAAAAGTGAGTATAGGTATAACAAGGCAACTAGTGGGATCCTTGTGTCAATGGAATTGTTCTGTATCTTGACTATATCAGTGTCAATATCCTGGTTATGATATTGTACTATAGTTTCAGCTGTTACCGTTGAGATAAACTGATTAAAGGGTACATGTGCTCTCCCTGTATTACTTCATACCATTGCAAATGAGTCTAAAATTTTCTCAAAATATTTTGTTAAAAATCACTGAGAATGAGTTAGAAACAATCTAAATTTAAAAAAAAATAAGACAAAAGTTTGCCTCACCCTTGGAATGCTTCACTTCTAACTTTGTTTTCAAAGGATTGATAGAGACACCTCAGAAACCCATGCTATCAATTACTGACATAAGATAAAGCAGTGTTGTACATAAATGTATGTACTTTACCCATCTCTATTGCAGTGAAAAAAATCTATAAAATTCAAAATGTCATGTTTTCAAGTTATTCTCAAAGCTGCTGGTGGTTGTAGCTGTTTGTAACATTGATTCTCAGTCTGTAATACTTGCTGAACAACTTGAACATGGTTCTAGAAGTTGGCGTGTAAATCTGTTCGCTCTTTTCAATGATTTTGGATGACATCCAAACAAATGCATAAACGTAATATTCAGAACATACTCCTTTTTTTCCCCCAGTCTTCTTTCAAAGCATAAGTCAATTTCATGGGTGTGTATCTGAATTCTTCCCACCTCCCGTCATTTTAAACAGTAAGGCAAGAGTCAAAAAAACGCATGTCCTCTGGATCAACATATATGAAAATGCTATGGAAAAGGAATACTCATTTTTAAACAGTAGCCTAGTATATAGGTCTTCCAGAATTGCAGTGCTTAACTCCAAAGCAATCACATTAGTGTTTGTTTGGTTTCATAAGTTAATAGTACTTACATAAATATAATCATCTATAAATTATTGCTCCAACGTTTAAGGCAAACTGGCCACTCTCTTGAAATCTTATATAAAAGTTATAAACTAGCTTCTCAAGACTCTGTTCTTTTTGCATCAGATCAACTCACATAAATAACAACATGATTATACATACAATGTGGTCATTGTAAATAGACTATGTGTGAAAAATGTTTGATTTTATAAAACTTTTGCAAAACTGTCACATTTTGTAAATATTTAAATCTAATCCTACATTATGTTTCTTAAAAGATTCTATTTATAAACTGCTTTTACATGCATGTAAAACAGGTGTATGTCAATGACTGTTAAGCTACTTCGATTTCATTAAATTCAGAATTCTATTCCAATTCATACTTAATATAGCATATTTCCTAATTTTATAAACCATTATAGCACTTGAAGTCCAAATTATCCCCTTGATAGTTATGTTTTTCTTTTCAGCCCAGGGATTTTCTTTTCATATAGCTGTCTGGCAACCATTATTTCTTTTAAAGCTAATTTTCTAAATATAAACCTGATATATATTCAATGTAAAAATGTGTAAAACATAGAAAAAGGGAACAAAAGGCAAAATCACAGTCCCATTAAACAGGTATAGCTATTTAGCTTTTTAATTACTGCTGTATACATTTATATACATATGTTTTGGTGTTAAATTTATTTTATTTTACATTTTTTGCATTGTGGTGATCATTCCAAATACACAGGAAAATGTCTGCATTTTCTTTCTTTTTTTTATTTCAGCATATTACAAGGGTACAAATGCTTCAGTTACTTATATTGCCTTTGCCCCACCCAAGTCAGAACTACAAGCATGTCCATCCTCCAGATGGTGCGCACCATACCTATTAGGTGTGAATATATCCATTTCCTCCTCCCTCCTCCCACCTGCCCAATACCTGATAAATGTTACTACTATATGTGGACATAAGCATTTTAATTAAATATATTAGATTCATTTATTTTTTTGCCATTCACTTCCTAACTGTGTGACTTATGGATAAGACACTTAACTTTCTGAGCTTTATTTTTCTCACTTGAAAAATCAAGTTTATATCATTTACCTCTCCATATTATTATAAAGGTTAAGTATAATAATCCATGAAACATCTTTTCACTGTACCTAGCTTTTAGTAATAACTCAGTGAATACTTACCTGATGTTACTACTACTGATATTAATAACACCACCAGCACCACCACCACCACAACCACCACTCTACTTTCGTGTCCTGCAGTTCTTTTCTTTAAACGTATGCAGCAAGCATTTCTCCAGGATATTAGAAACTCTGCATAGATATAATTTGAGGGATACATATAAACCTATTTAAGTCACTTTGCCATTCCTGATTATATGTTTATAAACAACACCTTGATGAACATCTTTGAAAATAAAACATTTTAAACTTTGTATTTCTTCTTTTGAAAATAACCCATAACCCATTCCAAGTACTTTATTTCATTGCTGAGTTATATAGGTTCTATGAATTTTCATTATCTGACTTGGAAAGCTATATTATTTTTCTACAAGATAAGTAATTCTACATTCCTACTAAAGTAAACAAACCCCTTAGAACTCAATTATTTCATAAATTGAGAATTGCAAATGAGTATGAGTTTGATATTTTTTCTCATTTTTGCATGTACATGCATATCATTCTATTTATCTACATCAATGGATCTATATATATTTCCATATATCTATTTTTATATATATACATATCTATATCTATATTCACACATGCATCTTCACAGTCTTATAGCTGAGCCACTCCATAAAGAGCTACGGGCAGTTGGACTACATCTAATGCACTGAAGAAAAATCTTTAATCTGCTAAAAATCTATTTCACTATCCCAAAGCTGTTTCATGTTGTTAGATGACATTTTGGAACTAGGCCACAGCTGGAAGCAGTGATGGAAAAAAACAATAAGAAGAGAAAGCAATTGGTAAATCTGCTAATTAACTGATTTGACACAGTGTTTAGCACACCGAGTTCATTATAAACCTGTAGATAACAGACATTTAACAGTTCTGTGTGACAGTATTAAGAAGGAAACTAAAGCAGCATTTGTAGCTGATATTACAAAAGTCATCTACAATGTTGAAAAGGTCATTTATAATTCCCAAAACTATATACCTCTTAATGGACCAAAGATATATAGGCGACCTTGAGTAAGTTAGAAGGTTAAAAATATAGCTAAAATTCTTAGAAGAAGGAAACATATTTGACAAAAGGTTTGTACCATGTTAAATATAAAAACATTAACATAATCAATAAACTCTTAATTTAAATTAGTTATTCAATATTTATTATTATAGATACATGAGGAGACAGACAACAATTACTTTTAAAATGTAGAGGGTAAATAGACTCACTAAGGTATAGAAGTTTCAAAACGTAAATATTATGAGTCTTCTAGACTTCAGGTTTTAAGAAGGAATAAAGACAGTGACCTTCATTGTATTGAAAAATCATCCCATAACAAGATTCCTCCAAAAAAATCCTGAAAATTGCAGTAAAATTACAAGATTTCTGTAGCTCTATGTCACAATATGTGGGGTAGGGATACCAATACAAAGAAACTCAAAAGACACCTAGGAAGAAAATCTGTGATTATAAATTTCAAAGCAGTAGAGTTAAAATTGTAAACATGTGTGATAGCCCCAGAAGGGCAAAAGCAAAATCTGTTGTTTAGAAAAGCAAGCACAGCTATTCATAAAGTACTTTTCTATACTCCCTGTATTCAGTCATGAATAAACAGAAGCCAAATTGATTGAAATATTAAATAGGAAGCAGTCTGTGATTAGTTGAGGAGAAGTAAAAAGTTACATAGCTCACATAAAATCGTGTGTCCTAAGTAAAACAACACTGCCTTAGCTCCCACTTCATATAAATTTCTATAAGCTTCTGGTCAATGGAGACTTGGTTTATTGAAACATAAGTAATCACCAACGGGGAGTCAATAAAAGACCTACATATCATCAGCAAATAGTGAGAGTTTGATCACTTCTGTTCCCATTCGAATGCCTTTAATTCCACTCTCTTGCCTGATTGCTGTGGCCAGGACTTCCAGGACTATGTTGAATAGAAGTGGAGATAGTGGGCAACCTTGTCTGGTTACAGGTCTAAGTGGTAATGCTTTCAATTTTTCCCCATACAGTATGATGTTGGCTGTGGGTTTGTCATAAATGACTTGTATCATTTTTAGGTAAGCCCCATCTCTGCCTATTTTGTTAAGCGTTCTTATCGTAAAAGGGTGTTGAATTTTGTCAAATGGTTTTTCTGCATCTATTGAGACGAAGTTCTTTTATCACTGAACAAGGTGAGGGAGGAAATGATCTCTGACCTAATGGTCCTCGTTTACTCCCAAATCTTCCCTGCTCCACCCCCTCCAAAACCCCCACAAAAGAAATTTTAAAACACTCAGAGGAATTAAACACTGATTAAAAAACTTCGTGGCATCGGACAATGGATCTACACTTTTTGAGTGAGAGGAGCTTTTGTGAACAGAAAAAATCAGCAAATCTTTCATCTAACTGATGCTGGAGTTTCCATGGCTGCTTTGACATTCAGGTGGCTGAGTTACTGTTTGTTAACTTTTGGGAAAAAATGAAGACAGTATTGGAAGCATGGTGTGCTGTTCTTACTCAAAGTAGACATGTCTTTGCTTTCATCAGCATGCTTAGTGTTCCCAGAACAAATGAAATTTTGTGTTTTCTTTGGTAAAAAAAATCTCTTTACTATCATTTGATGAAACTATTATGTCCTAACCCTCCAGAGTCAACCAGAATTCTTTGGAGGAGGAAATTTAAAAACTTTGTATTATTACCAATAACCTCATATAATCCTCACAATTTTACAGGTAACATAGTATTATCCCTAAGTCACAGAGGAAACAGAGGCTTACCTGGGTTCAACATCCTCCTTGGTTTTGCACGTTCTGGAAGTGGCCAGATGGAGAAGTTCATTCAGAGATGCCTGGACTCCAGAGTTCACATATTCCATGTACTCTCTCTCTTTCCTTTCATGCTGCTGTAAGAAAATCCCTGAGATTGGGATTTATAAATTTATAAAGAACATAAATTATTTTTTACATATTTCTAGAGGCTGAGAAGTTTACAATCAAGCCACCAGTTCTGTATCTGGTGAGGGCCCTCTTGCTGTGTCCTTACATGCAGAGGGGGTGGACACAGCACCCTCCCATGGTAGAGGCAGAAGGGCAAAAGGGCCTAAGCTAGTTCTGTCCAGTCCTTTTATCAGGCACTAATCATTCCTGAGGGTAGAGCCCTAGTGATTTAATCACATTCCCCAGAAAGCCACCTCTTAACAACATCACAAGGCCGATTAAGTTTCAACATCAATTTTGGAGGCAACCCATTCAAACAGTGGTACTCACAGTGAATATTTTATTTTCTTTGGGCCTTTCTCCCCCTTTCTTAACCATTATGCATGGCTGCAGACAGCAAAACTCCAGAGCACTAGTCTCGGGAGGAAATTATACTCAGACTTCTTTTCTGGCTGCTCCCTTCCTGCCCGGGTATCTCCTTGAGTAATGAGGGAATAATATGGATTTTGAGAATTGAATCCTACCAGGCAATGACTAGCACAACCAAGAGGTACTTTCTTAACCACATATACTCACACCTCCTTGATGAAAGTTCTTTCCCTAGATAGAGCACTCAGAGATGGTCACTGCCCCTTTTTTCTCATTTCTTGAAAGTGAATGAGTGAGAAAAGTCTCCTGTTTGCTCACGTATTTCTCACCGATGTCATCCTCCCCAAGAGACAACACATAGTGTCCCCCCATGGCATTCCTGTACAAATTCCCGCTTGTGAAATAGACCCAGGGCCATTTCCTTTCATTTATTCATTTAGAGACTGTCATCAAGTTGCTCGTTTAGGAGACCTTGAGCTCTTGTTCTTGGTGGCTCTCTCCTACACGTTCTGGGCAGAACAATGAATGACACAGCTGTGAACTCAAGTAGTTAACAATACACTGTGGAGAGAGAAGTGTAATTCAAGAAAGTGATGCCAGAGATGGAAGGCAAAGCATGGACTAGGTGCTGAGAAGGGCAGGGATCCCCCCACACCCCTAGGAGGTATCAGGATGGGTTGTTTAAAAGAGGGGGGATTCACTAGCCATACACAGGCCAGGAGGGTCTCAGACATTAAGAATAGCATACACCAAGGTCTAGAAATGAAACAGGACCTGGCATCTCCTGGGAAGCACCTCAGTGCTCAGGAGCGCTGTGTGAATGTGGTGTTTGAATAGAGTGGGTTGGGTAGGACTGGCCAAGTAGCAGCAAGACTGATATGGAAGGGCACATGAGTCCCTTTCTGGAACTGGGATTGCATCTTTCAGACAAAGGAAGACTATGCAACAATTTAAGTAAGAAAGTTGCTTGATTGTGCGTGTTATAGAAATGACACTTTGTAAGCAAAGAGGATGACCATTAGGGTGGGGAGAAGTGATGAAAGTGGTGGGGATAGCTCAGAGGGAGAATTTTTAGGAGCTGTTGAAGCAATGGGATGAGAAGAACTGGTGCTTGCACCTTGTGCTGAGGGGAAGGAAAAAGTCACCCTGGTGGTCAGCCCTTCCCTTGGGTGAATGAGTCGATGAGGCTGAAGGAGAGGAGAACCAGGCAGCGAGAGTAGGTTATCTGCATGCAGAGGCCCAGTATGAGTCTGCGCTGGGATTCAGCAGCTCTTTGGCATGCATGAGCCTGGCTGATATCACTCCTTGATTGTGCAACACTAGCACAGTCTTCGTGAACTAAGACTGCGTGGCAGGAACTTTGCTGTGTCCACTCACTTGATGCCATGGGCAGTGCTATGAGCTTGGCATTATTGTTAAATTTGTCTTTTACAGATGAGTATAGTGAGGCTCAGGGTCACCTGGCTACCCCATGACAGAGTCAGGGTTTGGATTCGTAGCTGTTTATCTCTAAAGCTAGTATTTTATTTTGTTGGTGAGACCAGATTCCAAAGGAAAAACAATTACAATTGAAGTGCACTTAAAGGTGGAGAAACCTGCAGAGAGTCTGAGCTATAGCTGTAGGGGAGGTGCAAGGAGAATCAGGACAAAGAAGTCATAGAATCCAAGAGATGTGGGAGCCAGAAGGAGGGGGCATCCCACTGGCCAAATGTTGTAGAGGGATCAAAGGGTATGAGGACCAAAAAGTGTCCTGAAGCTGACCTCGGGGGTCAAGGCTAGCCTTTGCCAGAACAATTTGTCTGCGTGTTGGGAGGAAACAGCAAGAGAGCCTGGCATGCAAATGCTGAAAATATGGATGGGAACTGACCCTGCAGAGGGAAGTATCACCACGTACTGGGGAGAGCTGACCTGTAAACCAGGTTTTGTGCTCAACATGGTGGAAGCCGGAGACCAACTATGGAAGAGCAGAGCCATTCACCCGTGGATACTCCACCAGAATGATGATTTGGGGGAGGGACACAGAGAAGGCTTCCCAGATGAGGTCAAAAACCACACCAAGGAGTCTGGGCTTTCTCTCCTGGTGATGGTGTGGGAGGGGTGAATATGGGATGTCTTAAGTAGGGGAGTGATGTGATGAGATGTGGGTTAGGGCCTCACTTGACTGAAGTGTGGAGAGTGGATTGCAGCAGGGAGAGAGACTGAATTCATATGTATTGGGTGTGGTTACTTATGTTAGCTGGGTGATGGTGATGGAGATATTTACTGAGCAACGTGGCAAAGAGGTTTCTTACTATACCCCAAACTCTATTGATTAGTGATTTCTGAGAAGTGGGGGTTAGCTTTGTGTATAACTCAAATCCCACTACTGATTCCTCTCTTCTCATGACTTAGTGAGCTATAGAACCATAAGAAACAGTAACAAAATGGAGCCAATGCCTGTTATTTATAGCTGGGAAAGTTTGATTCTCTCCTGCTGAGGGACATTGAAGAAAACACACTGAGCAATGAGAATTAGGAACAGGCATGGATGCCAAAATGGGACTTCATCCTGTCTCTCACCATCCTAACTGAGACAAATCTTTAGACTCAAGTGGTTAGAGGCAGAGGCAGAGGGAGAGGGAAGGAGAGAAGATGCATTGATATCTGCCTCCCAGGAGGAGCCCAGGGTCCATTAGCCAAGCTGTATTTACTGAATACAAAAGGAAAACAACGTCAATCATAAGATTGTATGTGAATCTTGAATTTTTTGTAAGGTTTGCAGCATGATATTTATTTACTTATTTTTACATAATAGTTGTATACATTTATGGGACACATGTGCTATTTTGATACATGCATACAATGTGTAATGATCAAATCATGATAATTGGGGTATCCATTACCTCAATCATTTATTGTTTAGTTCTTGATATTCAAATCAACATAACCCTGCCTATTATTAAAATGCATCCTAGTCAATATCTCAGACTTTGGCAATCACAACGGCAAAGCTTCACCACCTGAGTGACCCAGTCCCATGAGTTTAAACACCATCTGTGTGGCAGTGGCTTCCCAATTCATGTCATAGGCTTAGCCGTTGTGGAGCCCCTTCTCTTACATAGTGGGTACCTAGAGTACTGTGTCAACAAGTCCAAGGTTCCCTTCAGAATCAATAGGAAAGAGTACATTTTTAATCAAAATACCTGCCCTAAGCACGCAGGAATTCATGATGTTGGTTTTCTACAGTTGCCATAACAAAGTACCACAAACTGGGTATACGCAACAACAGAAACTTGGTGTCTCACAGTTCTGGTGTCTAGAAGTCTGAATCAAGGTGCTGTCAGGATTTGTTTTGAGTGATGTGAGAAAGAATCTGTTCCATGGCTTTTTTCCTAGCTTCCGGTAGCTTTCTGGTAATCTTTGATGTTTTCTGGCTTTTAAGTGCAGCTCCGCTTCCTGCCTTCACCTTCACATGGCGAGCCGTGTCTCTTCACAGGGTCTTCCCTCTGTGCACGTCTGTCTCTGGACCCAAATTTCCCCTTTTTATGACACCAGTCATGTTGGATTCGGGACCACTCTAATGATCTCATTTTAACTTGATTCTCCCTGTAATGGCCCTGTTTCCAAATAATACCATATTCTGAGGTCCTGGGAGTTAGGACTTCAACATATCTTTTGTGGACACAATTAAACCCAAACAAGTGGTATCTACCCGTTTTGTGTGGAGGGAACAGAATTTGGAAAGGCATGAAAAGATACGACTTTTCTGTGGAGTAACAGAAGTTTTGGGTAGATTCTGTTTTTTTCTCAGGACTGAAGGGGATTCCCGGGATGTGGGACTTCCATTGCTAACACCCGGAAAGTCCCAGGCAAACGGCAGGGAGTAGGTCACCATAGGGGCACAGGGTGAGGTGGTGAGCGGGTGTATATTGTAAAGACTTCGTATGTGAAGACCATGGGTGTTATCCAGTGCAGAGGAGTGTGACAAGTGCATGGGCATCATGTGTGGCAGTTCTGGAAATAAACATACGTATCACACAGTTCAGCTTCCTTAATGTATGAATAAGCAAGCCGGACACAATAAAAGGGACTTTGCCTTCAATAGACAGACAGACAGCTGAGTGGTGGAAGGATCCTCTGAGGATCTCAGATTTTCTGATTCCCAATCAAGGTCTTTTCTCTCTCGAAAACAAAATATCCTGAAGTGTATTCAGTGGAACATTAGTCCCTCAAATGCAGCCTGCAGTACCCCTCTCTGGAGACTTTTTTCTGCAGCGATATTTCTACACTAACTGTGCCATAGATGTGAGTGTGTGTATGTGTACATGCATGTTCGTGTGTGTGTGTATGTAGAAAACCTACTAAAAAGAACCTACTCCAAAGAACATTTCTTGGATAATGGCTATTTTCCCCATGCCACCTGCTTCTCACACATCAAAAGGTTTGATTTGCCAAATTGTACTAAGTTGGATTTGAGTGGAAGGTTGGGGTGGAAGATGCTTTCTGTCCTCCTTGTATAGCGGCCTCCATTTGGATAATGACTGAGGAATGTTGACTTAGGTGAAGGAAGGGCATGACATTTATTGCTGTCTGTTTACATTAAACACTTCATGTAGCAAGCTCTAGTTTGCATGTTTGAAGTATCACAGGAATGAAGAAACTTCTCGGATGCCAGATGCGGACACACAGGAAGTTCAGAGAGATTTGCTCAGGGACTGGGATTTGGGCTCTGGTGTCAGAGTGCCTGAGTTCAGGTCCATACTCCAGGACCTCTTTGAGCAATATGGTTTTGGACAAGTTACTTAACCTCTTCTTATCCTTAAAAAATGGAGACAATGATAGTGTCTAACTCATAGCGTTTTTATGAAAAACAAATTGTGTGTATTGTTCTTATTAAATTTTAGCTATGTGATTATTCTTTATCATCATATTCTCATCATCATCATCGTCATGGTTATTCCGCAGTTTGCCTGAGGGAGCACTACTACAGGCGAGTGGGAAACCCAGGGTTGAAGCCTGCTCCTGGCTCACTGCAGAGCTTGTGTGTTCCTGTACATGCTTTGCATTTCTGGCTCCACTTTGCTCATTTTAACCTGCAGAAAGGGTGCGTGTACAGGCTACAAAACTACCTTTATTGAGAGTGTCCATCAACCCATCCATCCATCCATCCATCCATCCATCCATCTACATACATATGTATTCACTCATTCTTCCTATCATCATGCATATATCAAATAATATGAGGCCAGCCCTATGTCAAATGTTGGAGAATTAAAAAAAATAAAATAAACAAAACCCAGCCAGCTCAAAAAAAAAAAAAAAACAGCCAGCTTGTGCTTAATCCCTGCTATATCCTCCTATATCCTAGGGATTGTCCTAGGCATTTTATCTGCATCATTTCATTTACTTATCCTGGAGAAACAGATATTATCTTTTCTATTTTATGCATGAGCACACAGCCTTCAACAAAGAGTAAAGCCAAATAACTTATTCAAAGCCATGCAGGCTGCTCTGTGAGGGGTCCAGGGTTCTATTCCATGCCTATCTCACCTCCAAGTCCACGCTCTTTCCCAGAAGCCATGCTGTTTGCTTTCCAAAACCCACATCCTGGGTTCCTTCCACCAAACAGCTCCCAATCTCACAAGATAGCTAAGACATAAGGAGGCTGAGAGGTACACCCATTGCTTTTGTTGCAGTTATTTCACAAGTGGCATTAGTCCAGAGCAAGCTTGAGGACACCTGCCTGGCCTGTCATGGCAGGGGGCTGGGCATGGCCACTCCTCTCTGCCCAGGCAGATCTCAGAGTCTCTGTGTTCCCATCCATGTGTCCAGTCCCCAGGACGCTGGGCAAGTGTGTTGACAAACCTTAGCACTCTAAGCCTGGCAAATTCTGCCCGAAAGGAAACAAGGATGATGTGACTTATCCTAGGTAACACTGACAGTCTGTGGCTGAGCTTGGCTGTGTGTCGTTAGATCAGATTGGGGAGCCTCTAAGGGTATGTTGATTCAAACTATCTGATTCTCCCAGAACTGCTGTGTTAGCTCCGGCCGTGACTTACCACCTCTGGAGATCTGCAAACAAAGTCGGTAGTAGGTCATTGAGGACTGCTACTTGAATCACCTTAAAAAATAGAAATAACAAATCTCAGGAGATTATAAGAGGGCTGTTAATTATAAAAGCAGCAGACTGTCTTTTTTCTCCAGTGTGCAGTCCTAACTGGGCACAATTCCTTTTGGCTGTTCCTTCTTGTGATCTTTCTGAGCCTGGGTTTCCATGCACTGTGTTCATGCAGAGATGACCCACAGAACTTCTAAGCATCAATGTGATGTGTTCTGATGTTTGGGTAAAGGATCCGAAACTTCCTATAAGTATTGTCGTTTCTTTCGTTCTCTCTGAGATGGAGCCAATCACGGAGCTCCATGGAGCCAAAAACTGAAGCAAGTCCTGTCCACATTCACCTTCCGGGATGGAGAAACTGAGGCAGCAAAGGCCATCCTGCAAGATGATAGGGGAGCTCTTCCAAGGAATAGTCTAACGAGTCTAGTTTGCCCTTGGAGAATTCAGAAAAGGCCAAGAATAGGGCCAGAAGAAGACCCTCTCTCCAATCACAGGCTTTTGGATCATTGACACCATGGGGAGTGATAGTTTGTGTTCTCAAGCTTTGAGCTCCGTGCTCACTCTTTTGTTTAGAAAGCTTCTGGGCCCATGCTCTTGGTGTAAGAGGACACAATGTTACCGAGATGCTCTGAAAAGTCCAGTTCCCTCTTCTCCTCTTAGAGAAAACATTGGCCTACCATATAGACCTGCCTTCACATCCATCCCTTCATTCTTTCTTTTGTCAATTTGTTTATTCATTCATAAAACTGTAATCAATACTCATGTGCCAATCAGGGTGCTACATATTAGGGACCCAGAGGTGACAAATACAAGAACTTTCCTTTGGGCTGCTAAGCCTTCATGAGAGAAACCAATGCATGTTACCGCACAGTGTGATCGCCGCGAACATTCATGCGTGCTTGCTACCTGTCAGGCCCTTTGCCGAGCACTTTTCATGATAAAATTTAATCTTCACAGAAACTGAAGCAAGTCCTATGCACATCCACCTTCTGGGATGGAGACACTGAGGCAGCAGAGGCCATCGTACAAGATGATAGGGGAGCTCTTCCAAGGCAGAGTTTAGCGAGTCTAGTTTGCCTTTGGAGAATTCAGAAAAGGCCAAGAATAGGGTCAGAGGAGGCCCCTCCCTCCCCTCAACTTTGGGATGTCAGATGTCATGGCCAGATAACTGGGTGGCTTGGAGCTGTGAGTCATTCCAGATAGAGCTGCACAGAGTCCTCACATGCTATGCCAAAGGGGCTTGAATGAATGAATTTGGGGGTGCCACATTGTTAAACCAAGGGTTTCCATTGTAATTCTGGCAGCTGATTTGCAGTCAGCCCCTCACCCACCCTGTCCATTAAGAATTACGCAGACTTAGGTACTCTCTGTTGCCTCCAAGTTTTGCACCTGCCCCTGCTGCTGCTAGGAGCACCCTTGCCATCCACACTGTTCTCTCTGCTAACTCCTGCTTATGTTTTTTGTCTCTTCTCCAATGCCGCCTATTTGAGGAAACTCCCTGGCAGCTGAGCCTGGGTTAGGAGCCTCCCCCATGCTTTCCTTTGTCCTGCCACTTATGCTAATCACATCCCCATGGCAGCAAGGGCCTTGCAGCCGGGTGTCCTCCACCTGTCCTCTGTCCCCATTCTTGCCACTTGGGGCTAGCATAGTGTGGGGCTCCACTACAGCTTGTTGATAAATGGGTGAGTTGGGTTGAAATAGTCTTCCCCTCATTGACCATTGATTCAATAACGAAACAGCATATTTTGAATGTCTACTGCATAGATGACACAGTGCTGGGTGCCGCTTTCATGGCTATGACCCAAACAGAACAGTCCCTGCTCTCATAAAACATCAGTCCAGTGGGAGAACACACATAAAACCGAAACTCCCTTTTCTAAGTAGAGCATTCAGTTTGAAATACGTGCTATGATGTAAAGTGTGGGTGCCCATAGACAGTATGACAGGAGAATCCTAATTTAGACCGAGGGTTCAGGAAAGGCTTCTTTGAGGAAGTAACACAAGAGAGACTGAAGGTTAATTAAGAGACAGCCAAGTGCAGCTGGAAGAAAAGAGGCTGAGAAAGGGCAGCCGTGAGGCTCCAGGCAGGGACAGCTTATTTCAGAAAGTGAAGTGAGGCCGCTGTGCTGCTGGAGAGGTGAGCTGGTGCCAGGTCATGCATGGCCTCAGCGCTCTGTCGAAGATCTTCCAGTGCACCGCCCCGGGCTCGCTGCCACTGAAAATTACAGCAGCCGCACAGGGCCGAACCTCAGAGTCATTCTTCACAATGTTCCTTCTCTCTTGACACATTCTATCTTTTTTTTCTTTTTTTAATCCATCAGACCACACTTTTGGATTACATTCATATAATACTCCAGATCTAGCCACTCTCCTCAGCATCTTCACTGCGGCCATCCCAGTTTTGGCCACTGTCATCTGTCACCTGGGTGCCTGCCACTGCCTCTACCTAATCTTTCTCAGCTTCCTCCCTCATTTTGTCTTTGTCAGTGCAGCAGCCAGAGGGACTTTTTAAAACTTAAGCCAGCAAGTGTCACTTTTCTGCTCAAAACTTTCCAATGAGTCCCTGCAAATCCTTGGGGTGGCCTAAGAGGCCATCCCTGACTTTCTGATCCACCTCTACCTTCCCTCCCCCAGACACCCCCAACCCCCAGCATTCTGGCCAATCTCGATCCCTCCTTGTTCCTGCCCCCTCTGCTTGGAGCATTCTTCCCTGGCTGCTTGCATAGCGCAAGCCCTCACCTCCAAGGAAAACTTTTCTCAGGTCACCTTTTTAAATCACACTTGAAAACCGTAGCTTACTCCAATCAGAAATCCTCTTTTAACTGACTGTTTTAACTTTTTCCAGCATATTATATGAAAGATACACATCACATTTTTATTAATTTGTTCCTCCTGCTAAAACATAAGCTGCACAAGAGCAGGGATCTGTATGTGTTCTTTCCCTGAAGAATCTCAGCCCTTGGGATACTACCTAACACACAATGAGCACACACCAACTCTTTGTTTAATGAGCTGAATGAATGAAGTAGAGGAGGGGATGCTCCAAGGGGCATTTTTTGTTGGTACACAATATGTTACATATTTATGGAGTACAGGTAATATTTTGTTACGTGCACAGAACGTGTAACCATCAAGTCAGGGTATCTGAGGTTTCCATCACTTTGTTTATTTATCATTTCTATGCATTGTGCACCCGTTAACTCCTCTCTTCTAGCTACTTTGAAATGTACAATACATTGCTGTTAACTAAAGTTGTTCTACTCTGCTATCGAAAATGGAATTTATACCTTTTATCTAACTGTATGTTTAACCTACCTGTCTTCATCCCACCCTTCCCAGACTCTAATATCTGTCATTCTACTCTCTACCTGTATGAGATCAACATTTTTAGCTCCTGCATGTGAGTGACAATGATATTTGTCTTTCTCTGACTGGCTTATTTCACTTAACATAATAACCTCCAGTTCCATTCATGTTGCTGCAAATGAAATGATTCCATTCTTTTTTTCTGGCCAAATATTATTCCATTGTGTATATATATTAGATTTTCTTTACCCATTCTTTCGTTGGTGGACATTTAGGTTGATTCCATGTCTTGGCTATTGTGAATAGTGCTGCAATAAACTTGTGAGTGCAATTATCTCTTCAATATACTGATTTCTTTTGCTTTGGTTAAACACACACACAACGATGAAATTGCTGAATCTTATGGTAGTTCTCTGTTTAGTTTCTTTGAGAAGTCTCCATACTGTTTTCCAAAGTGGCTGTACTAATTTACATTCCCACCAACAGTGCATGATGAGTTCCTTTTTCTCTGCATCCTTGCCAGTGTCTGTTATTTTTTTGTCTTTCTGATGACAGCCATTCTGAGATGAGATGATATGTCACTGTGGTTTGGGTTTTCATTTACCTGATGATTTGTGATGTTGAGCATTTTTTCATATGTCTGTTGGCCATTTGTATGTCTTCTTTTGAGAAATGTCTGTTCATATTCCTTGCCCACTTTTTAAATAGGATTTTTGTGTGTGTGTGTGTGTCTTGAGTTGTTTGATGTTTTAGTGTATTCTAGATATTAGTCCCTTTTCAGATGAATATTTTCTCCAGTTCAACAGATTGTCTCTTCACTTTGTTGATTATTTCCTTTGCTGTGCAGATAATTTTTAATTTAATATAGTCCTATTTGTCTATTTTTGTTTTAGTTGCCTGTACTTTTGAGGTCTTAGGCATAAAATCTTTGCCTACGCCAATGTCCTGAACATAGGAAAAACAGTGTTTTCCCTATATTTTCTTCTAGTCATTTTATCAATGATCACTCTATTAGTGACCCCTGCCAATTCCCAAGGTGAAGTAAACTTGCCCACGACAGCCAACCAATCTCCTTCACTTCTTTAAAATAGAGGAGAGGTCTTGCTTCCATCTGAAGCCAACTGAGTAGGTATTGGGGATTATGACAATGTCACAGTAGTGGCTTACTGAACAAGTGAACTGGAGGGAGAGGAGGTTATGGTCCCAGAATGAATGTGGGGATAGATGATTTGGAGATGTTGAATAGTTTCTGTTATTAAAAAGCCCAGAGTGTGACAAAGAGATTTGTAGAGGTAGAATGGAGGAGAAGACAGTGATGAGGAATTCAGAAATCTGGGAGGCTCTTATTGCCTAACCTAACCATAACCCACACTAGGATAACGGTGACATTTGGACTGGGGATGCATGTGGTGAGCCAGCTGCCACAGTTCTCTGGGAGGAGGTCAGAGGAGAGTGACAGGATGGGGGTGTGTGACTAAATGGCACCACGTCCAAGATCAGCCTTGGGCAAGAGGGCCGGGCAGCAGTGGTCTCCAAGGGGCCATGGAGGGCAAAGAGCTTCAAAACCACCTCCTAATCCAGCGGTGTTCCAGACAGGAGAAAATAGCCAAAGCAGTGCCTACCGCCGAGGGCTTCAGGGAGCCAGAGTCCTCAGAGAACACAGGGTTTCATTTCAGGCAAGGAGATTCAGAGACTATTCAGAGTTTGCTGATTATGAAATGAGAGTTCCTGGGGATGCAGTGGATAGGTTGGGAAGGGGCAGAATCGTTTGGGGGCTCAGTCAAGGGCAAGGAGGAACAAGCACTGTGGGGTTCTTGTGTGGTAGAAGATAAGGGGCAGGGTGGTGGTTTTGACCTTTAGCATCGGCTGGTGAAAACAGGGTAAGATACATCAGAGTTAGTCTCTTAGCCAAGGGCAGGCCGGCATACTCGTTGTACCACATTGGCTGCAGCTCAGTTTGGGAGATGGGACAACTCCTGTAGCCTCAGCCTAGCCATCCATGGCTGTAAACAGAGACCAGAGGTGGAATGCAGCTATTTTGGAGCCTTCCAGAGCCCTAAGTCCCTTCCAAGGTCCACTTGTGGCCTGGAGGTCAAGCTCTGTGCTTGAGAAGCTGAGATCAGAGTGTCTCTGCCTTGGTTTGGCTACCTTGGAAGCTGTAGGGTATAGTGGTGGCCGTGTGTGTGTTTTCCTGCCTGTGCATCTCTAGAGCTGGAAATGCCAAGCCTTCATGAGAGCCAGGTCCCTATTTGGACACCTCTGTGGTCAGAACGCCTAGCAACAGGTGGGACAGTCTCCCTTCCATCCCTCAGTCCAGGAGATCTCGTGTAACCTCATCAGGACACTCCACATCTTTTGAGCTCCAGGTTACAGAGCCTCAGTTTCTTTAACTATTCCTCATGGGGCAAACTTTTAAGGAAAAATACAAAAATAAATGCATATTTTAAGAATCAGTGCATTTCTTTTGCAACATGGAACTTAGGGAAGAAAATGTTATTGGTATATGTAGACTTCATCATATTCAGTTCTGAACTCCCTGTGCCTGGCATACAGCTGAGGTCACTGAATCAGTGCATGCACGTTTGGGTGCATTCATGTTTGTGGACATGCATGATTGCATGCACTTGTATTTGTGGGCATGCGTGTTTGTATGCTTGCATGTCTGTGGGCATGCATAGTTGTGTGCACATGTGTTTGTGGGCACACACGAGTTCTTGTTTAAACAAACATACAAGCAGGAATATCTGAACCCCCTGTCATGCAGCACTGAGGGCTCTGAATATCAAGAGGGCCTGTGGTTTGTTTCTTCCTCATGTCCCTTCCCCCAAGTGAAACTTTAATTATCCACCTCATTGTGGCAAGAGTGAAGTTTGTACTGAGTGTCATTGTCTCCTGCTCAATGGCCTACTCAGACATCCTCCTCTCTCCCAGGAGTATCTGTAACTGTGTTCTGAGAACCGTTTGAGTACCAAAGGCCCTTTGAAGTCACATGAAGGACTCTTGGCTGCAAGCACAGTTGAAAGCACCTCTCCCTTTCTCTGGTCTAGAAGGAGACTGCTCCTTCTGCTGCCTTGTATTAATTAGAGGTCAAATCAGGGAGGAAAATTCCTACAGCTTGGGAGATGAGGAAGTTCTGGGTTGAGTCTTTAATTGCTCTATAGCATTAGAGAGTTGTTCCACCTCTCTGGCCCTCAGTTTCCCCATCTGTTGCTCATGCCTGGATTGCCACCCTTGGGATGTTCTGGAATTGAGTTGTGGTTCTGCCTCTCCCTAGCCGAAGAGCTAGTTTAATGTCTCTGAGCTCTGTCTACCTATTTTCCCTATTATTAGAAGACCTATTTTATGGTATTTTTTGTGGGGATCAAATAGGTGAAGAAATGTGAAGGTCTTAGCAGAGGGCTTGGTGCACAGTAGGTGTTCCTAGTGGTAATTAAAGGCAGAGTTAAACAACTGGCAAAGTGATTTTCACATCTGCTGGCTTGAAGCTTCACATCACGCCCATTCATCTCCAGAGCTCTCAAATCTTCCCCAGCTGAAACTCTGCACCCACCAAACTTTA
>CAUYSK010104710.1:0-68492 GCA_963575035.1 Avahi laniger
GCAGAGGAGAATGCCACTGCAGAGACCCAAAGCAACAACTAGCAACTGATAATGCTAGCTGAGAAGGAAAGACCCATCGCTCTAGCTTAGGAGGAACCTGAACCCTCCGCACTGGATAGACCAAAAGGCCAACACCACAGCTAATGGGATGAGGAGCCATCTCTGTGAGGAGGAGGAGGAGGAAAGGCAAGAAGGAAGGTAATCAGCCTTTTCTCCTCAACCAACTACAAAGACTAAATAGTAAAAAATTCTTAAATATCACACAACCTTGCTGAGGGGTCATCAGTAGCATTCTTTCAAATTCATCTACTGGACTTTTGTCACTTGAGGCACATGGTTGTCACATACATTTGCTGCGAGAGGATCTGAAAGGAAAACTTCATGTTTTTCACAGTTTTGCCGAGGGATACCTCTGATTAAATACTCAAATCTTTCAAGATCTGTGAACTATGGGCTTCTCAAGAAAGGTGTAGAGAACAACGTCGACAGGTGTAACGCACCTGGCGCTGAAACCCGAACTCTATCTGCTTCCCCTCTCCCAAGTAGTCACAGAAAATGGACTTGGGCTCCCAGGTGGTGTTCACGTCAAAGACTCAGAAAGAGAGAGGGAGGAGACTCAGAATCCAGTCCTGGCTCTGGGACTTGGTCTTGGGATAATAGTCACTCGCCCTTTCTGCACCTCGGTTTCCTCCCCTATGGGAACAGGTGTGGTATTTATCAAATCCCAACTATCATATGGCAAGAACCCATATAGGACAGCACCCCGCTCTGTGGGACTTAAGGTTAGAGGCAGACTCTGACAAGTGAACTAATGATTACGGCAGGATTAGAAAGTTGTGCTGGGGGAGCTCAGTGGGAACAACTATGACTATGTACACTGCTACCTAAATGTCATGAGTTTTACTGAGGGAGACCTGTGGTTGCCACTGCTGAGGCCTATTCTGTCAGCTAAGGCCCAAAGACTTAATTTTGACTTTCTAAATGCCTTTTCCTATAGGCACTCCTAGGATGTACAATTGAACAGTGGTATCTTTTACTGAGCACTAACTATGTGCCATGCAGAGGGCCTGGTCCTGAATATACAAAACAATGTTTACAAAGGATTTGTAACTTCTAAGACCTTTAGTTTTTCTCCACTGCATTAAGTTTTGAACAAAGATTTGGTGTTTCCATGCTAGATGAATAATATTGTAAAGGTACACTTGCTACCTTAAGTTTCTCTTTTTAAAAGTCAATTTTTAAAATGGGATAAGACTATATAAAACTGATAGTCTGGGCACTTTATGCCCAACGGATGATGGGTATTTTGTGACTGGAAAATTCTCTATTTCTAAGAATGTACCATTGTGAAATCAATCCCTAATGAAAGGAAAATTGCTGGAGGCTCAGGCTCATATATTCTTTACCAAAAAAAAAAAAAAAAGTCCTGCCTTTGACAATTTCACTGGGAAATTGACTTGAGTAGGGACCAGTTATATGAGAGTGACTAGCTCCTAAAATATTTACATAGCTCATCTCATCTAGGACAGCTCTTTACATAATAGCACCTGCAAGTACTTCAATAAACAGTTCTAGATTGGATACAAGAGCTACTGCTCCAATCGGAATTAGACAGTGAAGTGTAACAGGATCGTTTGCTGAGAAGAAAGACATTTCTCTCTTCATTACTTACCATGCTGGGGACTAAAAATACTGCCGGAGTCCCCCACCATCATTCCTGACTACGGTTTACTTCAATCTCACTGATTTCATAAGAACGAAACATTAACGAGTGTACGGATATGAACTACAGAAATGAATAACTGATATACAAGGTAGGGATCTGAGCAAAAGCATAAATAAATAAAAATTATGTTTCCATGGAATCATTGCTGCAGTATAATTTTTAAAAATTATTTTATGAAGTCAACTTCATGAGAAATGTAGAATTCTCAGGACACAGCGTGAAAAGTTCCTGATATTCTTCAAAACTATGTTTATATTGGGCAGAAAGGAAAACTAACGTAAATGTCTCCTAAATTTATTTTTGATTTGAAAGTCGCTGTATTTTGAATATCTTGAGTTTATACTAGACATGTAAATGTGTGCTGTATCACATTATATTCCATTATTTATGGGAGCTTTTAAATTTCTATGGCGCTATTTACTTTGGAATCAGTCACAGTTTCCCTACAAGTGGCAAAAAAGATTCTCAGACTCTGAACGGGAAGCCGGTAACATATTGTAGTAGGAGGTAAAGGAACATGAAAGGCCGTATGTTCTGAAGCACCTCTCTGCAGCAGACCTGGCATGGACGAATGCATAAGACAGTACAAGGAATTTTAAATGTACCATGGAGTCGTTCTATTTAGAAACAAAAGGTCAACTTCCATGACTTTGTGTAGAATTCAGAGTTTCTGTTGGAGTCGATTTCCAATTTCATTTCACTATGGTCTGAGAAGATAACACAGTGTAATTTCTATTTTTTGGAATTTGTTGAGACACGTTTTGTGGCCTAAGATGTGATCAGTCTTAGAGAATGTTCCATGTGCTGATGAGAAGAATGTATATTCAGGAGTTTTTGGGTAAAATGTTCTGTAAATGCCTGCTATATTCGTTTGTTCTAGAGTCCTGTTTAAGTCCAGTGTTTGTTTATTTTCTGCTTGGAGGATCTGTCCAGTTCTGTCTGTGGGGTGTTGAAGTCCCCAGCAATTACGATGATGCTGTTTATCACTTTGTTTAGATCTAGTAGGATTTGCTTTATGAATCTGGGTGCATCTGTGTTGGATGCATAAATATTTAGGATTGTTGCGTCTTCTTGATGAATTGCTCCCTTTACCATTATATAATGACCATGTTTGCCTTTCTTCACTATTGTCAATTTGAAGTCTACTTTATCTGATATGAGAATGGCTACACCTGCTTTCTTTTGATTTCCATTTGCATGGAATATTGTTCTCCATCCCTTCACCTTGAGTCTGAATGAGTCCTTGTGGGTTAGATGTGTTTCCTGGAGATAGTAGACACTTGGCTTGTGTTTTGTTATCCATTCAGTTAGCCTATGCTCTTGAGTGGGGAATTCAAGTCGTTCACGTTTATTGAAAGAATTGGTAAGTGGGGTGGATTTCTGTTATCCTGTAGGGTATAATCTTATTGCTTTATCTCTTGAGCTATTATTTTATATGGATTCTGAACTTTAGCTTTTGGATGATTTTAAGTGCATAACTGGTAACTTGGATTACATGTACGTACATAAAAAATATCATCTTTTAAAATTAAATACCAAAAATATTTTCCTGATGGCTTTTAAAGAAATAACGTCCTGTGTCAACAAATGTGCCATTTTTCCATTGTTGGTGAAACACTATAGTCAGGTCCTCAGCCAAAGGAAACAGGAAGAACACAGGCTATATCATGAACATTCAGATTAGATCTTCTCTTCCTACTCAGGGTGTCTCCTTCAAAAGAGGCAAATTGAGGAGGTGAAGAGGAAATGGCATTGATAGCCACTCGTATGACTGTCAGCTCTGCAGAGGGCACAAAATGGTTCAATTCCACAGGGAGTCATCAACATGTATCCCTAAACACTCTAATTTTGTACCAGATGGTTTTATTCAGTATGTGCTTGGACCATAACAAGGTCAGATCTAAGGACTGCCATCTAAACTCCACTAGCCCATTTCTCTAGTGGAGTTTGCTTTAGAGCTTTGTTTCTAAAATATAGGAAAACCTGGGTTTTTATCAAATTTAAGAAAATTACAAATTCTCCTGTCTCTGTTCCCAGCATAGCCCATATTTCTAATCCCTCCTTTTTTTCAACCACACGTGCTATACTGATAGTTCTAATTAGAGCTTTTACGTATCGAACACCTACTACGCCCCGGCAGTTTGAAAATGGAGATTTGGGGACGAGATGGTGAGGATTTGTTACATTCTCAAAAATAAGCCATGTTATAAGAAAAAGGAAATAAAGATAACTTGTGTGAACAAGGACAAATGATGAATATGGAAACGAGCCAAGGCATGTTTACATCCACTTCCAGAAGGAGAAGCCTGCCTTTGCCACGAAGGGATCTTATCTTAATACCACATTATCTTTGAAGGCTCAGTAAATACAACTGAATTGGATTTTGCTAAGACACGTGGCCACATATTCTATAGGTACACACTGACCATCCTCAACAACTACCTGGCATGAAGACACAATGCTAATCTTATCTCGTTTTTAAAGTGAGTTTAGAAACTCACAACAGGAAACAGATACACAAGTTTTTAAATAAAGGAGTATTTCTTTAATTTTGATAAGTCTCCTTAGGGATAAATTGCCCAGAAAATGACAAACTGTGTTGGATATAGGTGCTTGCAGAATACCTTGGGTTTAGTGGACTCATGGTAAATCCAAAAGTTTAGCTGCCATTTCCAAGCCACAATTTTTACCAGAATCAATTATTTCTTTTGTACAGATCTGAGTTGATCACCAACATTGTTTCAAGGTTTGGAAATACTGAATATCTGATGAATATTTCAACTTGAAATTATTAGAAATGTCACTCTCTTCCTCTTGGATCACAAAAGACTAATCCCTTAAATGGTTATCATCTCTGATCAATGCATCAATAAATGGCTGATTTGAAAAAGACTAAATATGGGGTCTAGTAAGCCTGGCTGATAACATGGCAACAAATGCTAAGTGGCTCTCACTACCAAACATGAATACAGTTTAAAACCCTCAGGGAAAATCAGATGTTCTCCTTTCTAGTTCTATATTGTCTTTGATTAATCATGAAAAGCATCACTGATCATCACTCACAGACTTTCTGTTGAGCCCTGGCTTTGGTTCGAACTGTGCTGAATTCTGAGGCCCAGGAGAAAATACAGGGTGGGAGAAGAGGAGAGAGGATGGTTCCCTTTGTCAGGTTTCCATAGAGCACATTGTTTAACTTCCAGCTAAAGGAGGAACATTGAGCATAACACTGAGCATACAAGGGTATCTGTACCAAATTCGCACTATGGACACGCCCAGGCTTTTCTTCTACAGGAGCTAAAAATTCAGAGAGCAAAGAGGAGATATAAGGTCCATACGAGGAAACAAAAGAATTGAAAAGAAACTTAAGGCAATCCTTAAAAAAAACAACAAAAAGCTCATACAAAGAGAAATAATCTTTAATGTCTAGAAATTTCAAGAAAAGAAATTTATAAGTCAGATAAGAATCAACTTAGCAATGCTTGAGAATTTCTAGGATAGTTCATTCCTACCAAAAAAAAAAAAAAAAAAATCAAGAAAAAATTTACCCAGCCAATGTCAAGAATAACAGTCACTATAAGATGGCTTTGGCATTATGGAAAAAACACATGCTTTGGAGTAAGAAGGTCCCTGTTCTAAACCAAGTTAACATTTCTGGGTCTAAATTCCAAAACATGAAATGGAGAACAATACGAATTCTTCCATTGCAGTAGGGTCATTGTAAATAACAATACATGGGCAAGAAATCCATACGTTGTAAACCACAATGCAAATGATGATTAGTACTGTCATTGTAATCCACTGCATCTTCAGCAACACAAGATTTTAACCAGATATTGAAAGGCAGGAGGAGTGATTTGTAATAGAATCTCTTTTCTTCTCGTAACTAGATTGTTCAGATTTATTCCTTATAAAAGGAGGTTTTAACAAATTATAAAGGTTCATCCTCAAGGAGAGATTAGATGGTGGTGGTTTGGAAAGTGGAGGGGCTGAAGGGTGTTGGAGGTAAACTAGAAAAATCAGAGAAGGAAGAGAGATTATAACTACCTTCTCTGAAGGTATGTGCTATAATACAGATTGTGGGACAGACTTGTTTTGTTCTGCCACTGAGGGTGCCACGGAAGGGCAGATTCTGCAGATGCAGATCACAGGAAGGGAGATGGTGGAAAGAATGGTCTAACGATAAGGGCAGTTCCCAATAATAAACTGCTTCAGAGGCAGAGAGTGAGCAGCCCATCCACGGAGGTATTCAAACAGAGACTCAATTAGAAAGAAAGTTGAACTAGGTCATTTTAAAGGACCTAGGATGTTTGTTCCTCCCAGTACCTGAATGTTTCCATTAAGAAGTCCAAGTTTTATCCAAGTCTTGTCTTCCAACAGAGCCTTGGAAAGCTTGATATAACGTATTTATTGTAAATTAAATTACTAGCCCCAATTCTTCGCTCCTCTGTAGTAGGAGCACATATCCACAGTCTTGCCATGGCCTCTTGGCGGACGGAGCGTACTTCCGTGCCCTTCAACTCTGGGCTTGGTTGTGCGTCTTATGCTGGCCAGTGGAGGTTAGCAGAGATGAGGCAGGCAGAGGCTTACAGCGTTGCCCACTGTGCTTCTGTCGTCACTGTGATGGCTACTGCCCCTTCAGCACAGACCCAGAATGAACGTGTGGAGCAGATCAACTTTGGCTAAGCCGCAGATGACCTGGAGCCTATAGCAGAGCCCCTTCAACCTACATGCAAACCAGCAGTATGAAATAAAAGCTTTTTTTTAATATGCTACTGAAATTTGGGGCAGTATTATTTGGCAATAGCTAATTGATATAACACCTGTCACAACAGATATTCTAAGGAATGAGGCAGAGTTGTCTAAGCTACATACTGGAGATTATGTAACTAAATTAACAAAATGACCTCATTAGGAACTGGTCTATCCAATAAGCCTGCTTCTTTGCCCATCAAAGCAGCATTAATAAAAGTGGCTCTAATCTATTTATCACACAAAGCTTTAAATCATCTGGGAAAGAGAATGTAAGCAAAAATTACTGTAATTACTACTGCTGGAAGGCTTAAGTATTTTCTTCCAAAGGGATGCACGCACACTTTTTAAGTAATGAGAATAGGGCAACAAACTGTTTTGAAATGTTTTTCAACAGAGACTAAATAAATTCATCCTGCCAACCACAAGTCTGTAAAATAGGCAGCTGTGTGCAAAATGGATTTTAATCAAACACAGATGAAATCACTATTTCAAAAGTATTCAAAGAGGTATTGTCTAGAATGTATTAAAAAGTCTCACAATGTAAATGTTTATGCCTATATTACAATAATGCAAAATGCCACATAACCAAGTTATGCATGAACATATTTTTCTGATTCAGAAGCTCATTACAATTGAGATGTTGCTACATCAGGATGAATACTTAACCCTAATACCTGCTCTACTCTAGGAGTGTTACAGGCTTAGAATTCCTGAAGAAAGAGCCAGAGTGAGGCTGCTAGGATTGAAGCCACAGTGGATAATGGCACAAACAATACTCCACCAGCTTCTATAGGCACTACAACAACCTGAACACTTACTTCACAAATAGTAAATCAAACTCTCACACCCAGGAACCATATTTTATCTCAAAAAGCATGCTTAGGTGAGAGAAGTGACATATAAAATTTGAACACCGTCGGGCTGCCTCTATTATATGGTGAGATCTGAACGTGATCCTCATTGTGGTCTCCTTAGATCACGAAGCAGCCTGGAGAAGTTATAATGAATAATATGATTTTTATGCAATGCTCATAGTTTGCTCCGTGTTCCATCTATGAAAAATACTAAAGACAAAGATTTATAACCTGGTAGAATTATGCTTTTGTACCTGTGAGAATAAGCACATCTGTCTGTTTAATATTTAACACTCTTTGTTAAAACCATGCACTGTTTATATATTGCTGCCTTTTCCTGACCACGGTATTTCTCTGCTGACATCTTAAATTTTACTACATCTGCTCTTTACAATCATTAATTCCGTTTTTCTTATCAAGGATATATCAGAAAATACTGAGTGGGACAATTTTTTAAAAAAAGGAATGCAAAATACATTATTAATAGCTGAAAATATTAAAAGAAATATGAAACAAATTAGGAAAATATTATTGGTAAGATATTAAAAAGATTATCATGATACATTTTAGGAATTTTTTCTATACTAGAAAATGACCTACCAGAGAAGATAGTGACAAATTAGTGACAAATTTTAATGATGTCCTCGTCATAGAGTTAAAAGCCTTAAGGTATAAGGCGATAAGACGTGTATGTGTTGGGCAGGGGGTGCTGCGGAAGTCACAAAAACATGCTCCACCTAAAAACAAAAGAATTGCCTCAAAAAGCCTCTACTGGTCCAAAGCAAACAAGGCTGTTAGCCACCAGTGTTTGTGAATAATGCATTCTCCAATTTCCTGTCTTTTCCTGTTCATGTCCCCAGAAACTAGGTAGAGGAAAATAAGTAAAAATGCAGAGCCAGCTGAGGAGTTTGTCATTAGCTCTGATAGGGGAAAGAGGGAAGATCTGCACTTCCCGGCGAAGGGGAGACGGTAAGTTTCTGGGTGGGGGAAGCTTTGATGCCATCCCTGTCATCGATTAGGAACAGAAATGAAGAAGGGGCTGTAACATTTGTGGTGCACGTTATACAAAGACTTGACCAGAATAGAAAATGGCCCTTCCATGCCAGGGCTAAAGTGGATGGCTTAACAGAATTGCTGACTCACTCGACTGAGTCAGGGAGAGCTACAGTGGGCCAAGCATGACGCAGCTAAGAGTGGAAGGAGGGTGGAAGGAGACTGGATGGAGAGATACAGAGGCATGTCTCGTTACTTCTGAGACTCTGGAATTTATTTAGTAGGACACACATCTGAGAGACAGGAGAACAATGGCAGAACAACTATGGTCAGATGAAATTCAAAAATAAATACGAAACATGTAACCTGATTCCTCATAGGATTGTCGAGCAGAGGTGGACAGAGAGGAAAGCCTCTTACAGAGGAGGAGGGCAAGTGACCACTGGATGTGGGCAGGGACTCTCCTTAGGAGGGAGGCCAGCAAACCAACTGGTTCAGGAGGCTATGAGTGACAGTTAGGAGACAGGCCAGAGGGAGGGCGGCCAGGGAGGAGAGCTGAATGCCTTCTGAGGCAACCACATATTTGACAAGACAGGAGAAAAATGCCATGAGAAAGTCAGACTCCCAGGAGAAGAGCCTTTCCAGGGTAGAAATATGAAAGAAAGTTCAGACAAAGAGCCGGAAAGTGGTGGTGGGGGGTGGTTATGAGGAATAGTAGTTAAAAATATACCAACAAGCAAGGAGCTGAAAGAACATAAGTTAGAAGGGAATAGTCGAGAAGTATGAAAGGAAGAAGGAAAAGGCAATTAACTGAGAAAAAAAGACACTGCAGGGCATGCATCACTATCTCGATTCCATGTGTTACGGTGATGGGAGGACATTTTAAATCCCTGGGTCCTTATAGGCAGCTCGATGCATCACTAATGTGCTCTGCTATATGGCTGTCCTAATCACGGCTAAAACGGAGGATGTCAATGAAGGTCACCGCCAGACTGGGCACTTTTTCAGGCAGCACAAATTAGCCTGCCGGAATCCAGCAGGCACAGATTCCAGGCTACCACACTATAAATCGACATGGAGCCAACGACAATCAGAAACGCTTTAATCATCTCACCAATAATGAGGTGGACACAAATTTACAAGCCCGAGTTTCAAGAAAATGAAGCAAGGTGGAGATAAAGATATTTTATTAGTGCTCTGCTATCAGCTGGTTTTATTTTATTGTAGATATTTAAATTATTTACATTTTCAGTTTTAGAGGTCTGCATTTTTCCAGTTCCAATTCAATTAGCTACATTGAGATATTCATATTCCCTTGACTGTTTCCATAATGCGTATTTTATTAATGATCTCAAATAATATGCGGTGCATCTTTAAAAGTCTCCTCCCTAGAGTCTTGTCAAATGTGAGATTAGCCAGAGAGCCTCATCTTGAGAACTGAAAGTTAGTTTCCAGACCTCGGGGGCTATATTCTGACTACCTGGAAGACACACCGGGCTGGTGAATAACTGGACACGTGGTGCTTCTTGAAGGTGCTGGGATGAACTATCTCTTGAATCCGATGCAAGTTTGAGTTTTTGTAGGAAGACAAGTTCTACTGTTGATAAATTTTTCTTCTCTGGAACAACAACACACCTGAATTCACTTAAAGCACGACATTTAAGCACATCAAATTGTGCATGTGGAGGAGGTGTGTTTAGATACCGAGTCCGAGGGAAAAAAACAGGATCTTCCCTCACCAGCGCGATGTGGGTGTTCAGAAGGACCAGCGACTGCCACTGGTCATGGCCAGACGCGCCCTGGACCCTCACTGCTGTGTACAGCAGTAACTGAACCTCTGCCAGAGAGGGGATGTTGACTTCCATATTTCCATGAAGAAAGTAAATCAGATCAACCAAGCTAGTCTGGAATTTGGATGACAACTGAACTCCGTTTGCCAAAACTAAACCAGGGATTTCTACTTTCCAATCAAGAGAAAGCTGAACCAGATCTTGCTGGAGCAAAGGATGATTAGCATAGGCTGCGGCATCAGACTCGGGCATCAGGACACACAGGAGGTCATGACATAGCTGCTGAGTGAGGGTTTTGTTGTAACTGAATACAGTGAGTAGAAGATGCTCTGCAGAGCTCAGGAATCGAATGCTCTGTCCACCAAAGCCAATCTGAATCTCCTGCAGTCCCGAGAGAGGCAGAGCATGAAAAATGCTCATTGAGCCAGAGTGATTATCTGACAGGACCAAAGCACACAAAGTTGACCGAAGCAGCAGCAAACATGCTGGCTGAGGGTCGGGTTCTGCGCAGTTAGCAACAGCAAGCCAGTAAATGCCTTTGACTTCATTTGTGTCGTCCAAAGCTGGTAGAGAACAAGTCACATGCTCAAGAAGATCTTTTAAAGGGCACTCTTGAAGTTGCAGCATGTGGTCTGGGAATTGCACGAGGGTCTGCTTAAATGCCGAGCTCTTTCTAGCATCTTTGTACTCAAGGCGGAAAACTGAGCTTGGTGAGGAACCTGGTAAACCTGCAGGTGCAAAGGCAGAGGCCACGTAAGGCGTGGCACTCTCTGTGGGCCGAGGTCCCCTTGCCTCTTGGCTTTTGCTGCTGCCAGCATGAGCTTCAGGAAAAGAACGAGGTTCTGCTGACTGCACGTGGGACGTCAAGGGCACATCCAGGGCTAAGTGCTGCAGAAATGGCATTCTTCTGATGAATGTTGTCACTTGGGACGTGAGCCTACTTGGGGCACAGAGGCTGCCCATGAACCCGGCATGGCTGAGCACCTTTGTTCCAGCCTGGAGCAGGTGACTGCTGGTGTCTTTATAAAGATCTGAGAACTTGTGGTAAAAATATCCCAGTCCATTGTTTCCTCCTGTCCTGGTATTCATCAGGAACTCTGAAGAGCTAACCTTTTTAGCAGCTAACTCTTCCTCATCTTGCAGCTCACTACAAAACTCAGAGACCAGTCCAACCCGAGGAATATTGCCAGATGCACTCTCCTCGTGAGAAATGCTTTCAGAGAGAACAAAGGAGAGCGCTTGGCTTTGCCTGGTCTGCTGGCTTCCACCATTTACAGAAACTTCTTGGGATGCCCACTGCAGCAAAGTCCAACTGGACTGAATTTCTACGTGTTCATCTTTATGAGTCATCAGCTCAGTGAAACTTGCTGATTTATCCTGAAAATCTTCTGTATCACTGCTGTAGCTTTCATTAAAAGAAGAGATTTTAGGTAGATTAAAACGTTTTGGTTCAAAATGGCCAGCACACTCAGGACAATGATATTTGCAACCACTGTCTTGCAACATCTCAGGCACTGAGGACTGATCCCTTTGCTGGTGGGCTCTCTCTTGCGATGCTGAGGAAGAAGTTTTAGGGCCTGAGATGCTCCGTGTCATGGGATGACTCCAGTGGTTGTTCCGATGTACCTTCCTCCTCTCCTCTCTAGGGGTGCTCGAAGCGTCAGTGGCATATCTGGGCAGAAGCGGGGCAAGACGCTGTGCCGGGCAAGACTGCCTTTTCTGTTCAAGGTGTCAAAAAAAGTTGAAATGGGAATGGGGTATCACTTTCTGGGATTCTTTTGCACATGATGATTCTTGTAATCATTGGTTTTATTGGGTGGATTAATTTGGAATTTAAATCAAAAGCCTCAACCACTCATAGTTTTACGTGATTTAAGATGAGATGATCTGATTCACACATACAACATCAATTTTCTGTACTACACATTTTATAAATCACCAAGTCTTTTGACAGAAAGACACTGTATGGGATTGATGCACAGTATCCGTTTCTTGGTCTAATATTTCAATTTCTCTAAATTAAATCCCAAGATCTTTGATTCAATGTTTGAAAGCTCCAATTTAATTCTGAAAATAAGTCCATGGTCGTATGTCCAAAATGTAAAAGAAATCAGGGAATATTTAATGACAATCAGATGGCAAGGCCAAAAGAAATTCACAAGTATTCTAACCCAGGTCATGTTTCTCCCTCCTTTTGGTTCGCTTCATGGGAATCCTTAATTATGTTTGCCCCAGTTAGATTATCATTACTGTTATCTACAAACTATCACCAGGGAAGGCTTACTGCATGTCTGCTACGTGCCAGGCACTGCGGCACAAACAAATGAAAGCCAACGCCTTGCTCTGCACGGGGTCACCTGGTAAGGACATGGGTATCCAAGGAAGATCATGTCATTACTGAAGAACTGGCTGGAGTGGGTGGCTGTAGACAAAGCCAGTTGAGCCTACTGTGGAACAGTCGCCCTCTGGTTCTCTGTTTAATAATGTATGGACACCACCTGGAAGATCTCTACTACTCTCACCTAGCAGTTTTTTGTTCTGGGGTATTTCTCAATTTAGGAATATATGGAAAGGACATGTCCCTTAGTGGAGGAAAATACAAGTAAAATCTTTACAAATTGTATGCCCAAATAAACCTTGGTTTGACGATCCACCAGAGAAATAAGCTAATCAGTCAAGAGCATTTCCTTTGTACCACTGCCAACTCACAGTCTATAAAATGAACAATGTTTCAAAAACATGCAAAAGTACTCAGTTTCACTTCCAAATGCCTTATCTGATTCTGATTATATAATTCTGCCTTTTAAATGCAGACCAAGGGAAAGGATACTGTTACGAATGAAAAACTGGCAAAGCTCCACCACGGCTACGTGCCATTCAAATAAAGTCAAAGCAGTTCGGAGCTGCAGGATTCCGTTTAATTTTAAGTCCATATAATAGCTCACCTTCCCTATTAGCCATTAATCTCACTGGGACTTCAAAATTCTAATTATGCAACTAAACATTAAGAAAATTTAATCACATGAGCATGCCATAATTTAAGGCAACCCTATCAATCTGAAAAATCATTACCTACCTCATATTTTAGCTTACGTTGAATGGTGCCATTGTGGAGTTTCTCATTATTCTGAAAAGAAAATAAAAAATCCTCTATATTAAATTACAGCAAGTTCACAGAAGGGGGGGAATGATTTGATTAGAAGTATTTATGGGAATGAAATTCTAAATAAGCATACTTGTCATTCAACAATGACAACTCTTCTATATAATTTATATTCTCAAGGTAAACATGACTCCATGGATCCATCTGCCTGTGAGAAAACCAAATCATTTACCCCAATCTAAAATTTTAAGAATAATATTAAAAACAAGATGTCCTTAGGACAGCTCTTAATTTGCAAGACAGAAATGAAATGTCCTTATTTTGACAAAAATCAACTTGTCACAAATATGTACCTTCTCAAAGGCAAAATTATATTTATACTTTGGATAATTTACAAAGCAAATTAAATACATATGGGAATTGGTAGTATTTTGGGAGAAACAGAAAAATGTTACATGCAGGATTTTTATAAATCAAAGTAAATAAAGCATTTTTGGAGAACTTATATTCACTTAAAAAGTTTTCCCAGAATTATAAAATTATAAAATAAAGTTACTCTTGAATTAATATTATTTGTAAACTGTTAAGCTCTGCCCAAGCAATATATAATATTTTTTTCTAGAGTATTCCACATCTGAATTTTCTCACTGAAAAACAAAAATAAAAGACCCCACCACTACCACAATCACCATAACTTATCCATAAGGTCATCTTGAAAAACAAATGAATGCATTGCTTGATTACCAATTGATAAAGCTCCTTCAGCTCACCTTCACCATATCTGCAGATGTATTGCTGTCTTCATCTATCACACGATGCAAATCCTGAAGACGTCTTTGGACTTCTTCTTCAATGTAGGCGTTGATCCTGAAAACAACGCAAATGGGTAAATCTGAATGCTTCTAACCACACAGGACATTCTGAGAGTCTCTCTTCACTATGCCCCTCACAACATGGAGATTTCTCATTCTAAATGCCAAACGTAACAACTTGGGACCTTAAACACTTTTCTTTCTTTCTTTTTTTTTTTTTTAAGAAATCTAGGGCCACGTGTTTACTATCTGGGTTTTCCCCAAACAAAACAGAACTGAATAAATAACAGAATATTGGGAATGAAAAGGAGATGAAGTGATCTCATCCAAATCTTTTCTGGATTTCCTCAGTGGAGCCCCCACTGTGGCTAGGAGAAAGCCACAGTCACTGGGTTCAGAAGACTTCATGGTCTCAGCTCTAACTCTGAAACAGAACAGTTCATTCACAGGGCCTCAGTTTCCTCACACAGAAAAGTATAACATAGATGATAGTTACTTCTCACACTACAAGGTTATTTATGAGGATTACAAAAAAACATGTAGGTGAATATACTATTTAGGAATCTTCATCATTCACATTGAACAACGTCTTGCATTCCTGCATTGTTCCTGGTCCTTCTCGTCTCCCCACGTGGGTTATCTGCACCTGGACAGTGACACCACATCTTAAAAGTCTCTACCTTCCAAAATGCCTGGCAGGAGGGCCAAGACAGAGTGGAGGTCAGAAACAGGTGACTTCTGAGGCAGTTGTCAACTGCTATCTCAAAAACTGTAGATGAAGTTGTAGGTCGTAAAACTGTCAGCCTTAATCATTCCAGTGTGTTTCAGCCGAATCCTGGTCTATCTTTAGATTCGTCATTCTACCTGGACGAACCAGAGAGACCAGAGAATTCTAGTTTCATCGAAAATCATTCTAGTGGCCTAGACTGTCCAAATGGAAGTCCTATGCAGTTCTAGGCTCCCCTCTCCCAATTCTACAGACACTAATTAGATGGATTATTTTAAACTAAACGGTTTCCGTGTTTACATCTTAGTACTCTGACTAAATAAATATGTAGACCTGCATAAACACAGGCATAATCCTGCAAACATTTGTGTACTACTAACCACAGAAAAATGATTTTCTAAAATAACAGGTAAAGAGATCACTATTTTAGGTGGAATAGTCCAAATAAAGTACCATATTTACCTTTCAGTATTGAAAACAAAAACATGTGCAACTGAACATGAGCCAAAGACATTTACAAATTATCTCCCCTGATAGTCACTTAAATTTTAAACTAGCCCCATGGAGGATGTAGACCTAGATTTAAAAGGCTAGAGAGGCTCATGCCATTCTGAGTACATTTTGATATCCAAATGTGTATCTCCTAATACCCAGGGTTCAGGACTGCCCAGTTTCAAATGTTCCCATAATATTGATGGGGTGGAGAAAAAATAACATTTTCTCATAGGTAAGGAATGATTAAGTTGATTTATCTAAGAGCTCTAAGGCCACAGAACAACTCACAATGCCATCTAAGTTGAAAATCAAAATTTTATCTATTTGTTATCAATGACATATAAATTAACTGTCAACACAAGATCTTTCTTCTTGGCACAATTCAATTAATTCTACATCTTTGTTCTATTCAACCTGGCCTTGCATCATTTCATTTTGGATTAGCTTGTTTCCCTGCACTTTTTAATTCTACCTTGTCACACCAACTACAACTGACTCTTGAACTACAAAGTCTGAACTGCATGGGTCCACTTACATGTGGGTTATTTTTCAATAAGCATAGCTGGCCCTTCCTATTGGCAGCTTCTGCATCTGCAACCAAACCATGGATCAAAAATACAGTATTCACAGGATATGAAACTCAACTTTTCCTAACCTTGAGTTCTACAGGGCCAACTTGAGTATGCATGGATTTTGGTATCCAAGGGTGGTCCTGGAGCCAATCCCCTCCCCCCAAATACTGAGTGACGACTGTACTTGCACCAAGATTCCTTGGACCCAGCTGACCAGTTCTCAATCCTTAACTTCCTTCGAATGATCTCTCACCCCACCACTGGCAGCGTAGCAGCTCCCTAAGACAGAGCACATGTCAGGCATACCTGTTACTTGCTGCCCTTGATAGATCCCTCCATATGCAAACTGGCCAATACAGGTACAGTGAGTCATTAAATAACATCGAATGAAAGGCATGGAATCAGTGTAATGTCCAGTACCTGGCATCCATCAGGGGGCCCAGGTGAGATTTTTCGGCACTGAATGGCAAGCTGGAAGAAGCAGCCTTCCCCTCCATGGTCCCTTGATGATCTTTCTGAACACCATCGACCTCACAAATCTTCTGCTTCAGCTGCTGGATTTCATGCTCTAACCTACAGAGATGGGAGCCACATCATTCATTCACTGATAGTATTTCCTGAGCATCTTCAAAGTGTGAGACACTGTTTTAGAATCCATGGGAACACAGACAAAAACTCCATGTATAAGGAGCTTTATCTTCTAGTAGAAAAGGTGCACATACCTATATCGCCTTCTAGTAGAAAAGGCACCGCATACCCATAGACAGGGTATAAGGCGATAATGGGCCACAAGAGGGGTCCAGGACAAGTGCTATAGCATATAAAAATTGGAGACAGTTTGACCAGAGAAGCAAAGATTTTCTCACTGTGTTCCAAGCAAGTCCTCAGAGGTAGATGTGCAGGATTCTGAGTTCCCTAACTTCTGTTTCAACAAGAGTTGATTGTGGACAACATATCAAGGTTCCACTAAATATTTCTGCTCAACAAAAGAGATCTGTGCGTTACAGAGTTTTTAAAAACTACCTATCTAGAAAGAACTTCATAGTCAAAGCAGTTCTACATTGGGTCTTCAAAAGCCATTGGGAATGTGGGTCTTTGGAGATGATGGTAGAAGATTATCAAGTGCAGAAAGTACTATGAGCAAAGGGGCTGTGCCACGAAAGCCAGGACTCCACTTTGGCTAAGGCAGAGGGTGAGGGGAGGGGAAGCAGATGAGACAGACCTGGGGGAGAAGGTT
The DNA here is from genome assembly GCA_963575035.1 of Avahi laniger. NCBI lineage: Eukaryota > Metazoa > Chordata > Mammalia > Primates > Indriidae > Avahi > Avahi laniger. Next base: position 17,062 of record CAUYSK010104710.1, read on the forward strand.
AATTTCATGAGAAATTAAAATAAACCATAAACTACAGAACCAAAAATTTATCTCCAATGATAAATGATACACCTGATATGAGGTCAAGTGTATGTAAGGCAGTTCTCCTGCTGGCACAGGCATGCCTTAATCTGGGACCATTAGGCTAGGAGGCCAAGCTTGCCAGTAAATATGGCCCCAGGGAACTTAAGACTGCAGCCCACTTGCTGGGTGAACTTGGGCAAGTTATTTAAATCTGGGTCTCAATTTCTTCATGGATCGAATGAGAGTCAACTCATCTCTCCATTCCTTCAGCTCCAAAAATCAGAGATTCTTGCTTCAGATGTTGACACACCATGATGTTGCCAGCCCTCTAGTGTCACCAGTAGCAACCTGACTGCTCTATCCTGAACACAAACACCAAGTTCTTAACTCTCAGACATGTGATCACAGGGTCACCAGGGGTAAGTCCTCATGGGTAAGTGTCCAGCTCCACTCAGCCCTTTGTCTGTCTACCAACTGGCTAGTACTTCCTGAGCATCAACTTGCAGGACATACAGAATTTTCATAAGAGGAGGGAGTAAGCAACAAAGAATGATGTAAGGAGCCAGGTGGTAGGTAGGCAGAGGATCAGGGGACAATATTAACAGGGTCTCAGCAATGGCAAGGAAAACCAGTAGGATGTGAGCAGGTAATTAGCAATGTTTACAGTTAAGACTCCTGCTGGGGTTGTCGAGAGGTATGTTTCAGGGCTGCGGCAGTGGAAAAGACTCCACAGAGCAAAGAGGGAGTTGAGTGGGTCCCTGAAGCCTGAGTGAGATTCATATGGGTGGCAAGGGACAAGCAGGCATCCCCAGAAAGGCATTTCCATGTGAGGAACTGGCCTGCCTGTGTGGCAGCCACATGGCCGGTAGAGAAGAGAGCCAAGTGGTGAATGGGCCTGGACCTGAGTTGCAGCTCTGCCACTTTCTAACTATGTGACGTTAGCCCCCAGTGGCTATACCAGCATCGCAGGCTTCAATTTTTCCATCTGTAAACTAGAGATGATGATGGCGCTCTTAATTGGAACAGTGAACAACGCATATATGGCACTGAAAACAGAGTTACATAGGGTTAATCTTCATGGTTTACATCGTGACTATTACTATTATCATCATTAATATTAAAGAGCCCTGACGAGATAATACCATTAAATGTGGGTATTAACAGTTTGCCTCTGTTATCCCTGCCACGGGGACAGGGGTACGGGAGGCTTTTCTAGTTGGCCTGCTTGATACATGTCAGTGGGGCAGCTGGAACGAGCAAGTGGTAGAAAAAGAGGCAATAAAATGGATTAAACCTTGTTCACAAGGCACTGAGAAGCCAATGGGAAAGCCAAGTTCAGGGTAGTTATCCAATCTGGTCCCACATGAATTTAATATTTCGTGCTTGCGGAATTTCAAAAGGGGCCAAGTCAGGCTGCATGGTGGGTCCTGGCTCAGCCATGAGAACGCTGAGAGAAAATAAAACACGACACAACAGACACACCCACAGACAGCTGCAGGGGCATCACAAAGCAAAGAGCCTAGAAGGTGTTGGGCTGAGTTAGGTCTTAGCAAAGTCTATTTCATCTAAACTTCTGCAGTGAACAACCTGCTCTGTGTGGCTTCTGGAGGAATGCTGACATTGGGTAATCACTTCCACGGAAATCACAATACTGTTATAGAGTATTAATATTAAATGGTTGGTTGACAAAAGCTGGGGACATCAAGTTAAAAGCTCAGGCTGCATTCTTATTGAACACTGCAGGATACAAATTGAGAGCGTGCTCCCCACCACTTGAAATTTCCTGGGGCTGCAGGTTTGTCCAGCAATTTCATTTACATAACATACCTGCAATCTTTTCTTAAATCTCCAACGTATTTCTCTGAAATAACAGCATTATGGTTTTTGATTGTTATTTTGTTGCTGTTTTGCCTGAGGCAATTACCAGAGAGCAACTGAAAATATAATCCTCACAATAAACTGATCATTTGAAAGGAGGCCGTCCTGACCTTTGCAGGCAAGGTGATGGGCAGAGGCTTAAAGTAACACCTCTGAGAACGTCTTGCCTCCTCACCAGCAATTGTCCCCGCGCCCCTACCAAATGCCAAGCAGGGGTCTTAGAGGCCAGCAGACTGGACTTGTGAGAAGCTCCCTCAGAAGGTGCTTGGGTGGGAAGAGAGCAGGATTCCAGGCTCTGCAACCTCAACAGACCAAAGGGTCTGAAGCTAAGGGAAAATTGACAGACTCCTGATCTCATTCACCCACTTCTTTTACAGGTGAGGACACTGAGGCCCAGAGATGAAAGATCCTGACCAAGGTTATCTAGGCAGGAAGGGGCTGGGCCAGGGTGTGAATCGTCCTTGCAGGTCTCCAGCTGGGTGAGGTGTGCACACAGGGCCACCAGCCTTCCCGGGAGTCTTTTCCTCCTGTCCGCAGGGCTCTAGAAAGGTGCTCTCAAATGCATGTACTTAGTCATTTTGAGAACACACTGTCTGGTAAGCATGGTGACAGGGAATAGGTGGGGAAAGGTAAACACTCTTACCTTACCACAAAAAGAGTGCTTGTTGCCTAATTTTATTTTTCACAACACCAAAAATATCAGTAAATCAACAAACGTGTTCGGATATCTCACTGTGTTGAGTGTGGTTTGTTGGTTTGGTTGGTTTTTTTTTAATGTAGAGTCCTGAGGCCTCCTCTCAAATACTGTGGCTCAACAAGGATGAGGAAGTATTGATTTTGAGTTCCCACCAGGTTTTGAGAATCAGCGCATTATATGCAGCCCATGAGCTCTGGGAATCCACAAGTGCCAGTCACTAGGGAAGACGTGAAGCCACTGGTGAGGAGGGCAGGGAGGGACAGGAGAGGAGCTGAGGGAGGAGGGCAAGTAGGGAGAGAAGGAAAGAGACAGGGGAGGAGAGGGGAGAGAGGAAGGGAGAAGGCAGGGCAGAATCAAGGCGGAAGCTTTCTTAGCCTTTTGCATTTATCAAAATATTAAACGAAACACACACATTCCACAGGTCAGTGTGATGAGGGACAAGAGCTTTGCTTTTGTCTATGTGTTTTTTTCAACTTTAGGCCAATGATTCTAAAACAAGGTTCCTAAGGAGAAATAAAAGAATGTTTGGGGTACTTTTCTCAGTGTTGGCAAAAATAAACATTTGCCTATGTATTAGAGAATAGAAAAGCTAAAAGAATCACTTTTTTAAAAGGCAGTGAGAAACACATCAGTGAGGGGGAGTAAAAAACGATCAATCATTTGGCACCCACTGTGTGCTGCACTCTCCCTTCCTGCACCTCACCTCTCCCGGTCCTTCTCCAGGGCTTCCTGCTCGGCCTCCAGGCTGGCCCGGAGCCCCGACTGCTCCCAGCTGCTGCCGTGCAGAGTGGCGAGTTTCTGCCTCTGCTCCTCGAGCTCCACGCCCAGGGCGGAGCGCCGCTGCAGGGCGGAATGCCTCCTCTCCAGCCTGGCCACCGCCCGCTCCAGCGCCTCCCTCTGCTGCTTCTCCCGTGATTCCAGAATCTCCTTTTCCTTCTTCCTCACTTTCTCCTCCTGGCGCGCGATGTTGGCAGTGAATTCAAAGGTGGCTTGGAGCTTCTGCAGCTGGCTAGCACTGGCTTGGTACTGTGCAAGCTGTTCCTCTTTTTCCTCGATTTCTTTTTCAACTTGATAAAGAGTGTTGTCCAAACTGAGAGGGCCTCTGTCGAGGATTTCAAACGCTCTCTGCTTTTCCTCCAACAGAGTTGGCAAATGATTTTGCAGGAGGTACTGTAGCTGGCGTTCTTTATATTGCAGCCTGCACTCCACTGGCTTTATTTTCTCTAAATCTGGAGCCCCCTGGGTGACCGTGGCGACGCCCTCATCACGTTTTCCCAGTAACCCAGACTCTTCGTCGCTGCCACGTTTTAAACGTTCTAGGATCTCCTGCTCTTCTTCGACTTCTTTGCTCAGGAGGTCTTTCTGCTGAACCAGGTCCCTCTCCAAGTTCGCCAGCTTGATCAGCTGCCTCCTCTTGAACTCGAAGAAATGCTGCTGAGCCTTTTCCAATTCCTCGCCGTCCGCGTCCCCGCCGGCGCGAGCCTCCTTCGCCCGCAGGAGCGACTCGCGGATGCCCTCCAGGTCCCGCTTCTCCTCCTCCCCGCGCCGCAGCAGCCGGATCATCTCCTGCTTCTCCCGGAGCTGCTCTTCCAGGTGGGCCACCAGCACGACCTGCTCCTTTTCTTGCTCCTCCAGCCTCTTCTTTTCCAACTCAAGCTTGGCACACTGCTCGTCTTTTTCCCTCTGGAGCCGGTCCAGCTCCTGGAAGATCTGCATCTTCTCGGCCTTCTCGTTGTCGTTGAGTTCTCGGAGCCGCTGAAGCTCTTCCTGGATGCGGAGAAAGCTCTCTTCCTCTTGTCTCTTCTTCTGCAGCTCGATCTCCTGCTGCTCCCTCAGCCTTTCCTCCTCAAACTTTTCCTTCTCGGCAAGCAGGTCCTTCAGCTTGTTCTCGATGTGGAAGCTGCGGCGTTTGAGGCTCTCCTCCTGCTTGCGGATCTGCAGCTGCACGATTTCCGTCTCCTTGCGCTGCGTCTCCACCTCCTGCTGCATCCGCTCCAGCTCGGCCTTGTCCGACTTCTGCTTTTCCTCCATTTCTTCGATGAGTTTCCTGAAATGCAAAGTCTTGACTGATCATTATTTGAGCACCATCTTCGAATGTTGCTCTAACTTCTCCCTAACCGAAATGTTCTGAAGATGCACATACAACATAAAGCCAAAACGTCATTAAAATAGAAAAGAGAAGGAACTGCTCTCCTTTTAAATTTTCAGCAGCTTCCTGTTTAATTTTGTTTTTATTCTTTGACAGTCCAACGTATCATCTGCCTAAGTCTCCTGAAGTAGCCTCTGATATCATTTCTTTGTAGAGCCTATAATCATAATGTGTTATGCATGATATAATTTAAAAAGCCCCCTGAGCTCAAAGAGAAAGAACCATGGCCAATTTAAATTTAAATGTGAATAATTTTATTCGGCCCAATGACTAAAACTCAACAGAAGTTCAGTTACAAGATGACATTAAATAAAAATGCTTATGCTGTCCTTAACTCATTGGGGTCAAATATCAAAGTCAAGATAATCAACAGTTCATTGTTCCAGCTCAAACAACTACATGCTATTGAGCATTTAATCACTAGTTTGGGACAAATGGTGATCACCAAATGGCCCAAAATATTAGTTTATTAGTGCATAACACTGAAAATAACTGGAATCTCCATTAGAATACTCAGATGCATGATTCTAGGGGTTACATGTTACGTTTTCTCTGGAAGAACAAATGATCTTCCCTGGGTGCCATGTCAAAGTTTCAGGACTGGGATGGCCTCCAAAGCAAGAACACAGAGTATGAGTAGGGACACGTGGCTTTCATCTCCTGACCCACCAAACATCTCTCCTGTATGCTACATTAGTTTAACTGAAAACTAAACTAATTCATTTGTGACATTTAAACTCCACATTCTAGAAAATAAATATCTAGTTTGCAAATTTTCTATGGCCTTAGTTTCCGTTCCAGTCTCCAATCTTGGTCCATTTCTTAGCTTGTTAAATAGGACAGGAAAAAAGGAGAAAATCGGTTTTATCAGACAAAGAGTTATTTCAGAACATACAAGGAACTCTCCAAATCAATTAAACAAGCAAACATGCACATACACATACAAACACACACACAAAGAAAAGTGAGCAAAGAATATGAAGAGGAGAATTGTAGACGGGGAAATACAAATGCTCAAACAACATAAGGAAAATGTTTAAAAAGGGGGAAGGTATAAGGAAGGGAAATTGTCATTCTCTTGGCTTTTCAAAAACTCAGGGGATATTATTAAGAGGAGATATACTTTTGAATTAAATTTAAACAAATATATATTTGATGTATTCAATTTAATCGGTGTATTCAATTTGCATACTGAGTCTATTCCCCCTTTCTCACAAATATTTGAAGTTGAACAGTTTTAAAAAAAAAATAAACATGAAGTAAAACCAAGAGTTAAAGAGAAATGACGTATAGACATAAGACACATAAATAACAGATAAGGAGCAAGAGGGAAGAACTGAGACAGACACAGATGAACTCGGTCCAGGATATTAACGCAGGACTCCACAGGCTACAAGAGTGCTGAAACTCGAACCCCACAAGGCTTACCTTTTAGTTTCTAATTTTTCAAGTTCTTCACGCTGTTGCCTCTCAAATTCAAGTCTAATAAAATCAAATGAAAATGAGTCACTTCTCTGAAACAGCTTTTCTCTCTCTCTGTATATAGAGTTATATATTACAAACAGCATCAGTTTTTCAACTATTTTTAATTACCGTCGATTAGCAAATTTAAAATGTATTCTTTGCTCTATGACTATGATTAGAAATTAGACATACTTTTGGGTGCTTGAACTCAGACTGAAAAGAACAGATTTTACTTGACAGAAAACAAACAAAAAAAACACTATTGAAAAAGCAAAGTTAAATGAGACTTCTAAATGATAAGCATGTCTACTCCATGCAGCTTAGTCACTGATGAATACATAAAAAAAGAGAATCTCTACCTTAGACAGATGGGTCCTTTTATAGGGAAAAGACTGCCAGAGAGGTAGAGAAAGAGCACAGACATCAATTAAGAAAAAAATTTAACAGGAGGAAACATAAGGAAAAAAGCAGTAAGGTACTTAAAAGCTAACAGCCATGTACAAATTGAAACATCTTTCTGTAAATATCACTTTTTCCCAATAATTTCATGAAATACTCCAAAAAGGTAGCTCTGTTATGTTTTACAGACTTCTCATGCTAATCATAATACTGATAAAAATTATATACCGATAATTAAAAATAATAGTCAAAGTCATATTTTTACTACCTTATAGATGGTTATGCTGCACACAGCTTTGTCAAGATCCTCTATAATTAGTAGTCACGTAATATAGGAGTTACTGAGGGTCATGAGATCGCGAGAAGATTTACCACAGTGTTTGCAGAATAAAGGGATCTAGCTCTTTGGGAATTTTAAAACAACTCACTAAAATATTGATAACACAAGCTGATTTCTTCTCAAATATCAGATTTAATTATTGCAAGGTTTCACTATTCCTATTAAACAGCATGAACTGTAATTTTTAAACATTTTCCTGTTGTGGAAGAAGAGAGGCTATAGCTAAAGAGCTGAACCATGGAAAAATTTATCATAAATCCTCTGTGGGTAATGTGTGAATCCATATTGGCAACAGAGTTGCTTAACAATTAGGTAACGACTATTTCCAACTTAATTTGGGCTAATAATGAGATTAAGGTGTCTGGTGGCTTTCATAAGTAGAACAGAGGTACCTACTACTTAGCAGGTACTGCGATGAGTGGTTTACACATTTTATCCCCCCATTTGTCTACCCAGCAAACTCTGAAGGTAGCAAATAGTACCTCCACTTTACAGATGAGGAACCCCAAGGCTTAGATACGTTAAACGACTTGCCCATGGTCATAGTGCTAACATATGGCAGAGCCAGGATTTGAAACTATGATAACCTGCTCCCAAAATTCCTGTTAACTCATTTTATGAGCAATGTTCAAATTTGTGATATAAAACAAAAGTATTCAATCTTTCACTGAAACTTGTTAATTAGGCTTCTATGTATCCTACTGCCAAATGAAAATAATCTGTAGCTTATTATAGACATTGTCATCTATGAGAAATCAGTCCCATAAATGTATATGAAAAGCATTTGCCAGTTATGGAGGCCAGCCCATAGGTCATTACATTAAGTAGATTTAGTACTTCATTAAAATTAATATATAACCATTCTCTTTTATTTAACAATAAACAGAACCTTGGGGAAATTTTCAAGTTGATATCTTCATATTTCAGTATAGAGTTATATATATAGCCTTTCTAGAGATATTTACATAGCTAAAAAGAATCACTGGATAAAATACCACTCTGTCACCCAGGCTGAAGTACAGCGGCATCATAGCTCACTGTAGCCTCGAATTCCTGGGCTCAAGTCATCCTCCTGCCTCAGCCTCCTGAGTAGCTAGGACTACAAGTGCATGCTACCACTCCCAGTTAATTTTTAATTTTTTGTAGAGATAGGAGCTCACTATGTTGCCCAGGCTGGTCTTAAACTCCTGGCCTACTCACTCCAAGGTGATCCTCCCACCTCAGCCTACCAAAGTGCTGTGATTATAGACATGAACCACTTTGTTCAGTCCCAAGAATCACTGGATAAAATACCTTTAATATACCAGGGACTTTCCCTAATGGGATTGTTTTTATTCTTGATTTTTATTTTCTGTAAACAATAGCTTAACACGCCCAGCAGTAGACACTGCTTTGACAGTGTCACATGTGCACAGTCAAAAGCCAAACTCTAGGAGAGCTCAATAAAAGCAGATTTTGGTTTGCTATGGGAGAAGTGACAAGACATGAAGCTCATGAGGCCAACAGAAACCAGATGGTGAAGGGCCTTGGAGGAAGTTATATTGACAACACTGAACTGGATCCTAAAGGCAGTGGCAGGGAAGCGTCTTGGAACAGGCTGTTTAAGAGCACATACACGTGGTTTCTGTAGAGAACAGATGGGAGGGGCAATGTGGAAGCCAGGAGACAAGTTAGTTGTAGTAACTCAAATAAGAGATGATAGAGGCAGGATCTGAGACAACTGGAATAAAGGTGTGAAGATATCTTCTGATGTTGAGCAGGTCCAGCCAACAGAACTTGGTAACTGGTTTAGTTTTGGTGGGAGTGGGGAGGAGAAAAGAAAAGTCAAAGATGACCATCAAGCTTCTGACCAGGTTCCATGGGGGTGGGAAGCCAGAACGTAACCGCTAAGAGGCTGAGCTAAGAAGTCGGCAGGTCTGAATACAAATTCCAGTGGTTATAAGACCACATACAAGTTATTTAACCTTGGATGCTTCATTTCCATAGAAGTTAAAGCAAATAACAGGTCCTACCTCAAAGGGTTGTGGCCAGGATCAAGTGAGATAGTACATGTTAAAATGCCTATATGGCACGTGCACACATTAGGTGCTGCATATAGATTGGCCATGGTCCCCTCCAAATTTCATATTGGAATCTGATCCCCATTGTTGGAGGTGGGGCCTGGTGGGTGGTCCTGGCTCATGGGGCAGGATTCTTCATGAATGGCTTGGTGCCATCTGCTGAAAAGAGCCTAGCACCACCTCCTCTTTCTTCTGCTCCCTCTCTTGCATGTGACATGTATGCTCTCCCCTTCGCCTTCTGCCATGAATGGAAGCTTCCTGAGGTCCTCACCAGAAGCAGATGAAGGTGCCATACTTCTCGTTCAGTCTGCAGAACTGTGAGCCAAATAACCCTCTTTTGTTTATAAGTTACCCAGCCTCAGATTTCTTTATAGCAATGCAGAAGGGACTAAGACAGTACTGCAGCATTGCCTCACATTGCTGCAGTCCACTGAGACCAGGAGAGCACTGGGGAGGGAGGCAGCCAGGGGAGGACCAGCAGCAGCCACTACAGTGGTGCTGGCACGCAAGGTGGGCGAGGCCAGGTGCTGTGAACACCCACTGAAGTCCACAACCCCAGAGGACTTACTCTCTACCTGGCACTGCTCTGAGTACTTTGCATCCTCACAATGACCCTGTGAGGTGGGTGCCATCATTATCCCCATTTCGCACATGAGAAATGAACACATCGCTAGTAAATGGCAGATCACGCTTGACTACAAAGCCCACAATTTTAATCTCTTTTCTCTCCTGCTTTCAAGTGAGCTCAGTTTTACCCATGCTGAACCCGAAGGTGACAGAAGGCTATCCACACTGAGGTGTCCAGCAGGTGGGAGGATACCACAGAGATCTGGTACGCAGGCCCTTATCAGGGACAGAAATACAGACTTGGGATTTGCCAGCATGTAGATGGGATTAAAGTCACAAAAGTGAATGAGGTTACCCAGGACACACACACAGAATAAGAATAAAGAAGCTTAGTGCCAATTCTGAAAGACCACAGACACGGCAGTGACTAGCAGAGAAGAAAGGGCTGTCAAATGAGGACGGGATGATGAGTTAGAGAAACAGAGAAAGGGAAAGCGTAGGCATAGGAAAGCAGGAAGAGGATGTTTCAAGAAAGAGGAGGGGATCAGTAGTATAACATTACATAGGGATGTCGAGTAAGATAGGGCCCAAAGAGTGTCCATTGAAACTTAGCAACATGGAGGTCACTGGTGACCTTGGAGTGACCTTTGTCAGGCCAGACTGCAGTGAGCTGTGGAGAGAGTGGGGGAACGTGGAGACTGAGTGTAAATATGGTGGAGCGCTTGCTTTCCCAGTAATTTTAGTAAAAGGGAGGTGGTGGTTTTAGGATGGGTGCTCATTTTAACAGATGAAAGAGACTTGTACAAATTTAAATGCTGGTATAAACAAGCCAGAAGAGAAAGAGATTGGGTGAAAACAACTGAGGAGAGGATGGGAATATCTGATAGACAGAGGTCCCCAAGCAGGCAATGGTTAAGAGCAAGGGCTCTGGAATTAGTCTAGCTCACATCAAATCCTGGCTTCTATTTTGACCATCGGACAATCTCTCAACCCTTCTAAGCCTCAGTTTCCTCATCTGAAAACAGACTCAAAAATAATACTGGTCCTCAGTGGGTGAGAGGATCCGATGAAAGTACACCACGCTGCCCACTTCACAGTAAATAAATATCAGCTATTAATCCTATAGGATCCATAGTACAGGCAGGGGAAATTACTCTGAAAAAGACAAAAGGGCAGTTCTGCTTTTGGACAAGGAAGGAGGAAAGGATGAATGCAAAGCAGACATGGAATTTGAGAGTGCTGTGTTCTTAGGACTTCTGCATTCTCTGTGGGTCAGAAACAAGGTCCTCTGCAAAGAGTGAGAGTAAGTAGCAGTGGCATTCAAGGTAAAGGATGAGGAATATTATTTGTAATGGAGAAGGGGCCAGTGGACAAGAGACCTGACAGAGGAAATGAGCGAAAAGGGCTGGCGGGCATCCTTCAAGCTCCGAGACCATTAAATGACAGAGGCACTGATCTGTGTCGGTGTGTTTCCTCCTGCAGCACAGAGCCGACATGGCCAGGTCCAGGTTCAGGGCAGGGAGACAGATCACTGGTTTGGAGCTGGGACTCTGCAAGTAGCATAGAAGGACCATCTGATGACCGGGGAAGCACATAGCTCAAGTGTTAGAGAAGAGGACGTAACTGGATAGGGATGTGAGACAAGTCCCTTTGTCTTGGGGACAAGACAAGGCTTACAAGAAAAAGTAAGAAATCAAAGAAGTCTCCAGGCTAAAGATGGATGTAACTTCTATTTAATAACTAGCTTGTAGGGTGAGTTATCCAAGACAACAGCATGACTTAGAAAGATGGTGAAAGACTTAGAAGGAAATGTCTGGAAGGGGAGGAGAAGACAACAGTAAGGAGAAGCAAAGAGTGGGACAGGCAGATGTCACAAGAGAGTGGATGAGAAATTGCTCCACAGGGCAGAGGAAGGGGGTTCTGGAAGCAGCTTGGAGGAGGGGCTACGAGTCTCAGGGTTAATGATATCACTGGCTCCTTCTCAGGAGAAGTTTTCACTTTAGAACATTTGATTGGGATGGAGAAGGGAGAAGTATTCGGGTCAATGGCAGCTGTCAGCCTCCGGTGCTTAAAAGACACAGCTTTGGATCCTCCTGAAGGACCCTATCTACTGAAATGTGAAGTGCTCAGTCATGAATTCATTCACACTGCACGCCGGAATCAAAACATCACATTTACTCCATAAAGATATACAACTATTATGTACCCATAATAATTAAAAATTAAACAAAAGAAAGCAGAGAGATAGATCCCTATTTTAATTCTGAATGAAGAGATGCCACTTCATTTCTGTGACCTTCTTCTAAATAGGGAGAAAATTTGTTTATTTTCTACCAAAAACAATATGCCTTTGGTAAGTAATGATTCCCATTTCCTCGAAAATAAGAGCAACAATTAAAAAACAAAGCCATAAAGATGCTCAGTCTTAACTTAAAGTCACAAACAATGTAAGAGAGTCATTTCAAAGTTAGAGACTACATTTTAAATATGAGGTGACATGAGCTGTTGCTGATACTGTATAACCTCTGTTAAATAGTATACATTTACTAATTATACTTTAAAATGTTCCTCTTTCAATAATCAGTGATAATTATTTCAGATAGAAAACCACAATGGATTGTAAAATGTAAAATGTGAAAAGTGTCAGCATCAAGGAAGGAATATCAACTATAATCGTACTTGGATGTGGCTTCATTGTAAAGTAAGTGTAATTCACTACCTCACTTTACTGGAATTATCGTGGCCCCAAACACTAACTTCCCAAATGTAATAAGTAAAAGAAAATCACAAAAGGATGTGATTTTTGCAGCTGTTTATAGCATTTTAAAGTGACATTTGGAAGCATACATATTGTGTTAGTTCAACAAAAAAAACATAGCACAAAACCTATTTTTATGAGAAATAGCCTTTGTTTTGCATTAAAAGACATCTAGCATTTTAGGTATAACCGCATATCTTGCAATTAATGTACCTGTTATCATTGACAATGAGAAAAGCGAAAGAGTGGGAATTTCTCAGGTTACACCATTACATTGAAAGTGAGACTGTGATGGATGGATGGATGGATGGAAGGAAGAAAGAAAAATGTAAATGAACTGAAAGCATACATATCCGCATCCTTCTATCGTCCTAATGTTATGTGTTTCACACTTCTCATGTCATTTCACTTTCTAAAAAGAAGATGGTGACCCAAGCCCAGCCAACACCTGCACAGGCAATTGTGTCCAGCAGGTGAGCCAGGAAGGTAATGGCAGCTGAGCTCCAGACTACAACATGCTGGGAAGGAAGATCCCACCTGGCAACAGAGGTGGGCTGAGTCATACTGGTGAAGTCCCCAATATCGATGTTTTACTCTGTTGTCTCAGAAGGTGTACAATCAATCAGATAAGGAAAAAATTCTTGGTTAACGGGTAGGCCACAATTTTTCCTAAGTGATTTTTAAGCTATAGTTAAATACAGGGATGGCTCCAAGGGCATATGGAGGACGGTGCAGCTGCCCAGTACCTGAGCTCAGTGGGCCCTGCACTTGAAGCTTTGCTGTCATCCTTAATGATATTTGAACAAGAGACCCCACATTTTCACTATGTACCGGGCCCTGCAAGGCATGTGTCATTTTTGAAAGCACTCCCGGCCTGTTGCCTGAAATGCTTGGTGGGATTTGTCAGTCCATATTCTGGTACGAACTAGAAAAGGACTGGAATCCAGTGGTAGAGGTTTCGCCTTTCCCTGATCCTTCACAAGGGTCTGGGTTTTGACTACAGTGGGTTCTGCAATGCTTTAGATCAAAATGACTGACCTTCTCACCACCTATCACCCGCGGGAACTTTTAGCCAGTCTCAAATCACCTGACAACCCAGCAAATTCTAAGGAGACTGGGGTATCTTAAAGACTGAAGAGAAATTTTAGATTTGGATACAGGTTTGTGCTGGACCTATCCAACCTTCTTCCCGACGTTGAGAACCCTGACATTCTAGATGTTCTTTGAAGAATAAGCAGAAAGCAGATATTCCCCTGGGGTAGGCTCAGGGAAACTGATGAAAGAAGAATCCATCCATTCATCCAGGTCTCTGACTCTACGTGGAAAGGCCTTGAAGTCTGAACTAGGTGCATCAGCTCTCAGGTGAACTTTCATTAGAATGCTAAGAACAGGACCTTGTAGACACAATTGGAATTTCTACGTGAGTATGTCTCCCTCATCCCTTTTACAAATCAATGTCAGGTTATCCTGCAGTAGACGGACTTAACATACACAATTCCAGGTGTGTATGTCAAGATGGGGGTGGGGTGAAATGGCAAGAAGTCTCACATGCAATTTAATCTAGAAGGTTGTGAAATTAAACCCTCTAAAGTAAAAGGCAGAGTTTATAACATAAATATCCAAAACACTCTGGGAATGGTTTTCTAATAAACTTTCAAATCCCTAGTCTAGAAAGTATTCACTTAAACTTTTCAAAAAGCCAGCCTTAAGCCCTTTTTGTATTGCAAATGGAAAGTGCCCAAAGAAATAATGATTGCTTTAAAGAAAAAAAAACAGTAAAATTTGAAACCATAAGCATTTTCAGTAGGTTTCTCCCCAGCCTATTTTTCTCATAACAGTGATACACCGTGCTCTAAAAATGATGGCCAAGACCACAGGTATTAAACCTAGAAACTTTCCTGATCAAGCCAGAAGATCACAAGCAGTTTGAACTGGATGGGGACTCAAGTGATCCTACATTCAACTCAGCACACACCCTACATCCTGCCCCCTCCCTTCTACTTTTCAGTCCAGGAGACTGAAGCCCACACACTATGAGAGAAAGGCCCAGTGTGACTTCCTCTTTAGAAGAACCAGGAATCAAGCCTACCTCTTGCAACTCCTCATCCATCTACCCTAGAATTGTTTCATTTCTCAACCAAATCACGGTATCTTTTATCTCACAAACAGCCTCCCAAAAGTTAAAAATGATCCATCATTCCAAAAAATAACTCTTCCTATTGGACAAACCAGGAGAGTGCACCACGGGAAATCTTCCTGCTACTTCATTCAGCCATGCATTCCACTCACAACTAATCTCACCAAGCTCCCGCCAGATTCAAGGCGGGACTGTCAGGAGAATAGAGAATGGACAAAGTGCCCTTGGGCATTCTTGAGAGAGGGAATCATAATGAAAGAAACCGTGCACATATATCGATCACACAGAATGTGATGAGCCCAAAAGGAAAGCCACATTATCGACAGGGGATGGGGCGGAGGGAGAGCATTTACGGCTGCAGGGATGACAGGAGGCCTCGCAGAGGAGGTGTTGTCTGATTGGGACCCTGACAACTGGACAGAATTATGATAGGCGTAGGGTGGGGAAAATCCAGGGGAAGAAAAATAGGAGGAGAAGAAAGACAATTAGGAGGTATACAGGGGAAGCCGTGTAGAGGCTCGCCTGGTTAGTACTCAGATGAAAGAAAGGGAAGTGATGAGAAGTAAAACTGGAAAGTTAGACGGTGGGCAGAATGTCCAAGGTCGAGTCGACACACTCTTGGGGACACCTTCCTGGGCAAACTTCCCTTCCCCCACCCTGTGCAGCCCCCATCATGGGCCTACGCACTGCTGAGTTCAGCAAAAACAAAAACAAAAAAAAACCTAAGCCGCTGCCCTCATCTGTCCTAGAGTGGGGGGTGGCTAACTAATAAATAATGAGTATGCTATATGATAAGTGCTATGAAAAAGGATAAAGCTGGGGAAGAGGATGGATTGAGAGGGGACATTCAGGAGAGAGCTGCATGAAGAAAGGGAGTGACCTTGAGGATGTGTCTGGTGCTGACACGAGGGAGGAGCCAAAGAGAGACCAGGAAATGACGTGGGCCGTGCACTGGGAGCACAGCAAGATGGTGTGGTGAGAAAAGATGAAGCCAAGGAGAGTGGCAAGAGGAGAGCAGGGAGCCAGGGCCTCACAGGTCACAGAGGGTGGGGACTGTCCCTCCTCCCCCAGGACTCCCTGAGGACAGAGACCCCCACCTTGGCTGACTGTATCCTGAGGGCTTTCTGCAAGGCGATCAACCAATGATTACTATGGGTAGTGCTCTGAAGTCAGTGACATGAGCTTCAGAGCCAGAAGCCCAGTATCGTGGAATTGTATAACATAAATGCACCATGATTTATGCACACAACCTCATGTTGCTGGGAATGAACATTGCAGACGATTCTAAAAAACGTTTGGTGGGATCTATACTGGGTAGCTCAAGAAGAGGTTAGTTTAAGGAAAGAAAAGCTGTGCACACTTGTGGGCAGAAAGAAAAGAGAACAGAGAAGGGAAGTTTGAAGATGCAAAAAAAAGACTCATAAGATGCACCACAGTTCATCTGCTGTGATAGTACATGGCTGAAGTGAACAGCTTTGCAAATCTGCTTTATACCTTTGTACACCTTTGAGCTCATGCATGTGAAAGACAAAAGACAACATGCTAACATGTCTATCCAGGCAACGCTTAAAATGCCCCCTGGTCTGGAGGTCTCAGGGGATACCTTCTGTACCTCCACCAGCCTGTCCACCACTCCCAGCTGGCCTTTTCTTTTCTAGTCTCCAATCCAATGGCTCATTCCTTCCTTTCCTTATTTATCCCCTGACATTTATCGCCTCATTCTTCCCCTTGTTTCTTTAAACAGCAGCTGGCACCAAATAAAGAATTATGCTGACAAAATAACAAGGCAGACAAAGATTTATATAAAAGAATTAATTGCAATGTCATCAACAATTTACATGGAAAAAAGAAATGGTTCCAAGTGTCCTTAATCGTTAGGCAAAAGTTAAGTTATGATATAAACACAGAATGAAGAATCATGATCAGTGGCCTAGGAAAAAGCTCACAATAAAATGTTGAGAGGAAAAGCAGAATACAGAACTGTGAATCTAGTGTGATGGCAATTTTTTTAAATACTCTACATGATGGATAATTACGATATCTGATGTACAGTATATGTACTTTAAAATTAAGCAAATATTACAAATGTAAACCATTATTTCTTAGTGGAAGGATTACGAACATTTGTGATTATTCATTTCTGCATGTTTTATCTTTTCATAACAACAATTTCATTTTACAATGAGCAAGACTACCTTTTAAAAACTTTTTTAAATCTACTTTGATTGTAGCCATCATTTCACTTCTGTTTTACTTCTATCGATCTCTGGTTCATTTCCATTTGTTTTCAGAAACAAAGACAATTAACTTTAGGTCATGAGATATGGGGGTTACTGATGGTGACTGAACATCTGATGACACTGACTTGGGAAACAACTATTCGAGGTTAGAATTATAGTCTGTGATAAAAGAAGGAGATGGAAATGCCTTATTGGGGAACAATTCCCATATACACACATTCAGTCAAGAATTATTCCTTAAACACCCACTTAGCAGTGGGAATATAGTATTGAGAAAATGAGACTCCCTTCACTTACCGCTAAGTACAGAGACCAAGAGTAGACAAACAGTTTCACCAACAGACACAATCACCAACTATTTAAAGTGCTAACAAGGAAAGATGGAAGATGCTATGAGTGAATAGCCAAGGAGATGAAATTTGGACTGGGGATGGTAAATCCTCTTTGAGGAAGCGACATTTAAAAGGAGTCTTAGAGACTACGTAGGATTTGGTCATGGGAAGAGCTGGTGGAAACGTGGACTAGTCTCCCGCAGTAGGGAACAGCACATGCAGAGAGTTGGGAGCAAGAATGGATATGTATAACTGGA
Source organism: Avahi laniger (assembly GCA_963575035.1). Classification (NCBI taxonomy): domain Eukaryota; kingdom Metazoa; phylum Chordata; class Mammalia; order Primates; family Indriidae; genus Avahi; species Avahi laniger. Next base: position 34,364 of record CAUYSK010104710.1, read on the forward strand.
ACCCTTGACTGAATCAGCAACATGAGCTAATCAAATGAGTTAATACATTACAGAAAGCTGGTGATGTGTAATCAAGTTAATACAATATGTTCCTTCAAATGAAAATCATGCTGTCATGCAGGACTGTGGTCCTGGACCCCGGGCTGCAGACCAACATTGGTCTTGTGGCTTGTTAGCAAACAGGCACAGCAGGAGGTGAGTGACTACAAGCAAGCGAAGCTTCATCTGTATTCACAGCCGCTCCCGTTGCTCACCATGCCCCTCTGGACCCCTCGCACCCCCTCAGAAAAATTGTCTTCCGTGAAACCAGTCCCTGGTGTCAAAAAGGTTGGGAACCGTTGATGTAGGACTAAGAGGAAAGCTACTGTCTCTACCCTTGCCCATAACAACCATTCATCATTTCACTAGGAAAAGTCTCATTTGCTCAGTTGACCTTTACAATTTAGCTTTAAATTGTGCAGTTACAAAATAAGTGAAGTACAAATGTAGCCCACTACTCCAATAATGCAATCTAAAGTAACTGAATAAAGACAGATTGTTCTTCGAATGCAACAGCTCATCTTTCTGGCTACTTTGAAAACAGAAAACACACAGGAGCTCATCATTTAGAGTGGCTCACAGTGGAATAATGTTCAAGAACAAAAAAGAAAAAAAAACAAAGTCGGTAATTAACACTGATCTCAGTTAATGGAGGAAGAAGCCCACTTCTTTCAGTGGCTTTCATCACAAGTTCTCCAAGATTGTGTATCTTAACAAGCTATTTAAGGCAATCTACAGCAACTGCAAAGTTACTAATGGTCCATAAAAAACAAGACAACTGAAACCAAAAACTGAAGAAGAAACCAGCCTTGCAGCAAACTAAACTTTTTAAAAAATGGTAAGGCCCAATAAAATAAACCAGCAGAGATAAACACAGTAAATAACCATCAACTAAAACCCAGGCTAACTACCAAAGTACCGGCAACATAAATATTGCCAAGTACACGTATAAAACGTCCGTGCTCAAGGTCAGCAAGAAAGAACCAGGATAAGACAATTTATAAAGTAGCAGAAAGTGAGCAAGAAGAGGAGAGAAAAGTGTAGCTAGCAGGGCACTGTGCCTGCAAGGAAACGTGCTCTTCCTTCCTAGGACACGCACGGGGACTATGAGCTCATTTAGAGGTGCAAACTTTGTCAAGAATATCTCTAGCTATGAGCAGATTTTATTTCTGAAGCCCCTTCTACATTGCTATGAAGAAAGAGGGAAAAGTGAATTCCTCTTGATTCACATTTATTAGATGTCTATTAAGTTCCAGGTACTATGCTGTGCATCACGTGAACAACAAACTAGATTGTGTCTGTTTCCTGGAGGCTTACAGTCATCTACAATGAAGGATGTGCCCTTGTTACCGATGTCTTCTTACGTTCTCCCTAATGTGACATATTTAGTGAGGGGAGAAAACAAATGAGGAAGAGAGGAGGAAGGGAAGGGAGGGAGGGAAGGAAGTAACCATGGAAAATCACAAAGATTTAGCTACAAATCTCTTCATCCCAATACCTAGTGACAGTTGAAAACTAGACAACAAAATGCATACCAGCAGAATTTAAGTTAAATAAGATACGGAATATCCATACATTGGAATATTATATGGACATGACAATAATGTACACAAATGTTTGAGAGGAAAAGAAATATTAAATGCAACAAACTCTTTTAAGTCCAGTATGAACCCATCTTGGTAAAAGATGTAAAATATAAATGCATATATATAGAAATGTGTAAAATATAAATGCATATATATAGAAATGTGTATCTACACACACACACATACAGAGAAAGAAAGACAGATAGTAGACAAGAGCTAAAGGCTAGAATATTTAGCAACATGTTAACTCTGCAGTAATTTCTTTTGTTGCTTGTTTTTGATATCTAAATTTCCCATGACAAACACATTAAAATAACGAATTAAGTATCGCTCAACTGGCTTCTTGTCCTGATGGGCGATGACTTCAGACCATCCTCAGAGTCGGGGCCTTTCCTGGCCGCAGGCTCGGTGCCGGCTCTGATGCAAACCAAAGCCCTTCTCAGGCCGCTACGCTGCCCAGATGACACTCCTCAGGTGGCCCCCAAGTGCAGGGTTGATCCTGATTTCTCATCTTTTTGGGTCTAACTGGGTTTGAAACATAGGTGCTTCTCCTCTTCAGAATTTAATGATTCAAACACATCCATTTAAATGGGCTCACCGCTGGTTAGTGCTCAGAGGAGGCTAATGCGCCAGTGAAAAATTCCTGCATTTTCAAGACTGAAATGAGCTTGGAAGTTATCTAATTTTGCTTTGAGCACCTTCGAGAAGCTGTGAAAGCTTCCGCATCCTGCCAAATTAGCTGCCTGTTTGCAGTCTCAGAGCAAGGCAGAGAACGCCGAGCAGTCGGCTTGGTTTCTTCTTAAGGACTCTGTGCCAGCTGAGGAGGAATGTTTCCCCTGCAGGGAAATTATCTCCTGGCAAAGACCCTGGCTGGGCACTTCTCCAAAGTGGAGCTAACTCCCAAAGGAAGTCACCAGGCTGCTTTGCCTCTTCCAAAAATTCTCTGGCACTAAGTATCACGCATGTGTGTGTACAAATCAGTTTCTAGGGAGCTTGAGGTGTGGGCCAGCAGTAAGTTCCAAAACTATGTTCTAACTTTACGCACCCAGTTGGGCTGATACAATGTTCTTGGGTAGCAAGGATTTCACTTGTAAAACTCCAAATTGAACTATAATTCAGAGCATGGGTTTTGTTTGTTTTTAGACATGGACTATTTGAAAAATTAAGAAGTTGCCTGCTGAACACAGAGAAAAATCAGGTTGCTCTGAAGATAAGTTGCATCTTACCAGATACAATAATTTGCAAACCAGCCATAATTCTTTCAGAGAGCTTTGCTCTGGAAAAAATTGAGTACTATGCAATAATTTTTTAGTCTATTGCAAAACACATACTCACAGCTACACAATACCAAAGAAACCAAGAGGTATGTTAATTTGCAATAGTTAAGAACACCACCAAACATGTAGGAAGTATAATCTGCATGGATGAGCAACTCACAAAGACAGGGACCAGGTAATGTGTAGGTATTAAAAAGTGCAAATGGCCCATTTGAAGCCCAAGGCACCTGGACACCTATGAGCAGACACATCCTTTGTGCTGAGAGCACATCTGTTGGCCAAAACCTACAGCTCAGTGAACATTAGTGAAGCGCCCACTATGTGTGAGCTTCTGGAGATTAAAGATGAGTAAGGCATGGTCCCTGCCCTCAAGAAACCTACATCAATTAAACACACAAGCATCAATTAAATGAGTTTGAAAAAAGCTATGATACAAGTATGCACAAAATGCCTGCCAGAGGATAAAGAGGGAGCATTTGGCTCAAACTGGAGATGCACAGAAAGCTTCCTAAGGACACGATTCTTACACTCAGAAGACGAGGATGCCTGGCCAAGGAATGAAGAGCAGGAAGGTTTTACAGTTTTATAGATCCAGAGGCCTAGAAAGAGGCATTATCCACTTAAACCAAAAGACAAAGTTCAAGGTGGAACGTGACTGAAGATAATGTTGCAGAACCAAGTCATGGTTGTTGATCAGGTTGGAGCTGGAAGTCACCACCTAGGGGTACTGAGGGGCCATGCTAGATGCTGGGAAGAGGAGAGGGTCTTGGAGGAAGAAAGGGTCACCCTGAAGGGCTAAGGAGGTGTGGTGAGCTCCACCTTCAGGTCCAAGGCTGGGACAGGACTCCAGGGCAGGTCCATGAGTCTCCCTTCTGCCATCTCATAGAGGAAGTCAAGAATCACTGTCAGGGCCATGGCAGTCAGAACTCTGCATTATTTGCTGTTTCTCACTTATTGACCACGTTGATCATTTAAAGAAAAAAATCTCTCCTATGTGTTCTTCCCCAGTGACGGGCAGCAAAATCCTCCGAGGGAAGAGGCCTCACAGGCTTGCTGGGGTGGGGCTGGGGACAGCATGGGGCAGAGGCCTGGGAAGACAGAGTCTCTATGTTAAGTCAACTTGGAAAGAAAAGAATCCCAGAGGGCTAGAGTGGGTGATGATTGTCATCACCTGAGAGAAGGCAGGCTGGTGCCCAGGACTCAGGGATAGAAGGGAAAGAAGCTGTAGAAACTCAGAAATAGTCGCATCCTCAGACAGACGTGGGCATGAGGGTTTAACACAAAGGAGGAGAAGGCGAGGAGGGCTGTGCGTGGGCCTTTTGTGGGGCTGAGAAGTTAACATAATAAGCACCTACTATGCATTATGGAATAATTAAGAAGGCCGGCAGCTACTCTGTGTGAGGGGGAAAGTATTAAGAGCAACAGAAGAAAGTTCTGAAATAAGTCTGCCTGATCAGGAGGTACCATCAATGCCCTTTAATTTCTGCTTGTTAAAAGTGGTGCTAGACAGGTGACGAGGCAAACATGGGGAAAGGGACTCCACCCTCTGCTCCTTTCTAGGGCTTGGTCACCTGCTGAAGCTACGACACTGCTCACAGGACCCTGTGACCACATGGGTGCCCTAGGAGATGACTTACGATGAGATGTAGTGCTCTGTGGAGCATGGGTCTGCGTGGAACTACACACTTTCCCTAATTTAAAGACCCCCCCAAAAGAATCCAAGTTTGTCATGTGCTAAGACAATGCTACCGTTGTCCTGATTTCTGAAAGGCTTTACAAGTGTCTTCTCTGTTCACTGAATCATGCTCCGAGGTGACTGAGTCCCAGTCTGTCTTCATCACTCAAGCCCCAGCACGGGGCTGGACAAGTGATGGGCCCTCAAGCATCAGCTCAATGAATGAGGTAAAAGCGGAAGAGCCGTGAACATCTGTTTTATTCAACAGGGGGATCTGCCTTCATCCTGCAAGCTGAGGAACAGTGCTTTTGACAGGCCACACAAACCCCAGCTTTTCCCAGGGGACGTCTGATTGCTGACAGAGTACTGAAAAGCACAGTCACTTACAGGAGAAAGTTCAAGGCTGGGGCCCAGTTTTTCAAGGTTGTATTCATTATCCTCCTTGCCTCTTGACAACCTGCTCCTCCCCTTCCCATATTTCTATTTCAGCTGGTGGCATGCACCACCCAACCAGTTATTTAAGCCAGAAATTGGGAGTCGACATCTTTCCTTTCTTGACACCCCACCTCCGTTAATCATCCAGGTCTCAAGAGTTACTGCCCTGATTATCTGCACAGCTCAGCCGCCTTCTGGGTTTCTGCCACCACTGCCTCAGCTTGAGCCCTCACCTGTAGCGCCCTCATATATAGTTTCTCCAGGTTCTCAATGCTCTGCCATCAGAGCAATCCCTCTCAGTGCAAGATGATCAGCTGCTCCTTGGCTATAAACGTTCCTTGGACTCCTACTACTCATTGGGTTTTGAGAAACATGCAAATGAGCTGGTTGAACTGAACTTGGCAGAACCTGAGAGAGGTCATGTAATCGGGATATGTCCATGTTAGATCTACATTCATCATTTATTTACTATACTTATTGGGGGAACTGAATTTTGAGATATTCTTTATTTCTATATTTCCAAATGCTGTTTTCAAAACTAGACATTCTTGAGAAAACAGAAGGAAAATAAGTGGAAAAAAAAGCACAATAAGATACTACCTCATACCCATTACGATATTACTATCAAAAAAACAGAAAATCACAAGTGTTGGTGAGAGTGTGGAGAAATTGGGACCCTTGTGCCCTATTGGTGGGAATGTGAAATGGTGTAGCTGCTATGGAAAACAGCATGGCAGTTCCCTGAAAAATTAAAAATAGAACTATTGTACGATCCAGAAATTCCACTTCTGGGTATGCCCCAAAACACTGAAATCAGGGACTCAGGTTCATAGAAGCACTGTTCACAATAGCCAAAAGGTAGAAACAATCCAAGTGTCCATCAGCAGATGAATGGATAAACAAAATGTGGTATATATGACACATACAATGGAATATTATTTGGTGATAAAAAGGAAGGAAATTCTGACACATGCTCCAAAGTGGATGAACCTTAATTAAAGACACTAAGCTAAATGAAATAAGCCACTCACAAAAGGACAAGCACTATATGATTCTACTTAGATGAGCTACCTAACGAAGTCAAATTCATGGAGACAAAAAGTAGAACGTTGCTTGTCAGGAGTTGGAAGGAGGAGGGAATGGGAAGCTATCATTTAATGAATACAGAGTTTCAGTTGTGCAAGATGACATGTGTTCTGGAGATCGCACAACAATGTTGATGCACTTAACGCGACTGAACTGTACACTTACAAGTGGTTACCATGGGAAGAATGCCAACTGAAGACCTACCCACCCTTCAGGGATCTAAAATTCAGGATCATCATTCCCTATAGCAGGTGGCAAGTCAAGGGGAGCTGAGAGTCAGGGAGAGAGAAGGTGTGATGAAGTAATTTTTACTTGAATTTATACCAACAAGTAGCAGGGGGAGCAGAGACAAAATGTGCCTGTTAACTGAAGCCAGGTGAACAGGATGCATAATGGTGGTATCAGATGCATCCAGAACCATCTACTCAACCAACTGTAGTTCAGTCTAAAACACTTTGCTTCTCCACTCACATTCTCTGACTGCCTGGGCCTATTTTCCATTTCATCATGAGGCCCTCTTCCCACTTTTTGCTCAAGGATCCTGAACGTGATCTTAAGATTATTCAAATAGCTCTAGTGTCATTGGGAAATTGACCTATACCACAAAGGCACATTCCTCTGCATAATATATATCTTGCTCCAATATTTGGAACATTCATGCCCAGAGAAATTAATCAAAAGATCTTTTCCAAAAGGTCTCATGTGTCTTACTAAAATTTCATCCTTGTTTGCTAAATTTTTATTAAGCATGTTATGTGAATGACACCTTAAGATACAGAAAAAAATAAAACGAGGCCCCTGACCTCAGAAAGGTTCCACTCTAATAGGATAAACACGTATACAAGCAAAATCCTTACCCAACGCCACCCAAGCCTGTCCTCTCTGTCTCACCCATGTCAGGAAAGGGTGTATCATCTGCCCCACTGTTTAAACCTGAAACTAGGGAATCACCCACGATCCACTTGATTCCACTTGATTCATCTCTATGGCTAACACCCAGTTCCAAGCCACCACTATATTTCACATCTGTATTACTAAGGAAACAACTTTCTAAATGGTCTCCTGCTTCTCTGGCACATTCTCCAAATGACAAACATCCTAATATTTGTAGTAAGTGCATCTTCAGATTACTTTCCTGCTCTCCTTTTGGTGGTTTGCCGGTTCTCCTAGCAAATAGTCAAACTCCTTCCAGTAGCCTGCAAGGCCCTGTATTAGCTGGCTCTCAACTGTCCCCAACCTCATCTTGTGCCACTCTTCTCTTGCTTCCTATATCCCATAGACTCTGGGCCTCTTCCCACGTCTCATTCAGAAGCCACTGCACTTGTCCCCCTTTGCCCCCCAAATGCTCTCCATTCTCCCCCTTTCTGTTTCATGAGTGTCATCTTCTCTCTACTCAAGTCTTTCACCAAACGTCCCCTCCTCAGGAAGGGGACTCCTGACCACTCCATGAATGCTACCAAGACTTGGATTTCACTTCATCTCCACTTTCTGGATTCATTTTTAAATTAGCTGTTGACTGTTTCTCTCCTCCAACGAGTAAACTGACCTTGTCAGTATTAGTGGCAACTGTGCCTCTGTCCTAGAATGCCTCCTGATTCGCACGAGGTACTCAGAAAGGATTTGTTGACGGATGTACGTTACAAAAAAGGAACATAGAAATGGAGCACTATACAGTGAAGAAGGGACATTTCTGATTATGGGGAAGAAAGCTGGGTACAGCTTCCAGAGGGAGAGATTGTTTGTACTATGCCTTGGAGGACGAGTAGGTAGAAAAGCAGAAAAGCAAAACTGCACCTCGGGTTCTGGAACTAGCAAAGGAGAAGCCCCAAAGGCACAGGCTAGTCCAGGCGGGACTGTGCAGTGAAAACAACACCTGAGATGGCTGGAGCCCAGGACGCGTTCAAGGACACACTGAGAGAGGGGCACAGATGGTGGAGAGCCTGAGTGACACGGTACAGGGTTGGAACTTTATTTTTCACACCAGGAAAGTCCAATAAAAAGTTCTGAGGATGAAAACTGGTACACTTTGACCTGCATTTTATAAATACTGAGAAAAACTGTTTGAACTTAAAAACAAACAACAAAAAATGGGCATTATTTTTAAGAGAATTACATGTTCTCCTATGTTTCGTGGAGAAAAAGGAAAGGCTTCCATCCATGTGTACATGCAAGAAAAAGAGGGGCCCATGGTTAGTGAACCTGTGTCTCAGAGGAAAGGCTGAGCATAAATTGCTTTTTGGTTTTCAAAGGCATTAAATAGCTACATTACATTTCCAAATGGATTCAAATTAAAAGGCATCGCCACTGCTGAGGACGACGAAGGTGGTACCTGGATTCCAGGGTTAACTGGGTCCTGAGCCGGGAGACAAATCCAAGCAAGGAGTCTTCATGTCACAGAACAATTTAATTAGACAAACGATATTTAACAGACAGGAATCACACTATTTAAACTGAAATTAACACTAAAGACCTGTAGTATTATATTAAGCTTAAAGTAAACATATGAATGATTCAATCTCAGTCACCAGAAAAGGCAGCTCCTAAAATTACTTTAAGGAATTAAAGGCCTGCAGCAAAGCCTGGCTTCCAAAGGACTGAGCATTTAGTTGCTCTCAGAGTGTTCTCCCATTTCAGGGGTCGTATGGATATGGCTTATTTCAAGACAGAATTATTTGGTGAGCACAACCTTCCTTAGTAAGCATGTAACGAGATGGAAAAGCTGAATGGTAAAGACAAAGGCTGACACAAGGGAGGAAACTGCTTGTGCTTCCAGAAGTCCTGGAAGGAGGGAGGGGCCCCGCAGCCTGCAGCCATGGGGGGCCACACTAACTGGCTTTTTTTTTCCTATCTCAAGCACGGTGTTGGATCTGGGCTTCAGCTTGCCGGCCTATAAAATGAGGAATCCGGAAATGTGCTCGAAGGTCCCTCCTGTGACAGTGAAGAAACCGTTGCAAGGTATCTGCTTTCCGCACACCACAGTGCTGACTTGAGCTGAAGGACTGAATGCCTTTGGGCACATGGCTTAGCGTTCATGAGAAATGCTGAGTCACGGTGGGGCGGTGGGGGGGACAAGCAATGGAACTGACCTCAGGTATGAACTGGCCCCCAGCTGGAGGAAGGCGGGCAGTAACAGAGACAAAGACGGGTGCTGGCACCAGACAGCCCCGGACACACACCACAGCTCTAACTACAATACGGGGGTCAGCAAATGCACATACATTTCCCCACGTGTAAAATGGGAACAGGGCTGTAGTGAGAATTAAAAGATCATAAATTCAAGGTGCTTAGCACAGTGCCTGGTGTACAGTAACTACTAAATAAACGACAGTTCTAGAAGATGTTGTTCTCGTTAGTTTTATCTCACTTATTTCGCTGTTAGATTTGCCTCCATTGTTTTATATGAGGTTCTCCTGGTAGTAAAGATAAAATTACAAAACCTCATGCAAAACTGGAAAGAGTCCCTCAAGTCCTTTCATCCAGTTCCCTGTTTTAGGCATTTTCACTGCCACTGTCAGGTTACTGATGAAGCCACTAAGGACTTGAGCAGTTAAGCTGACCGTCCAAGGTCTCCCAGCCCCTACGTCCATTTAAAACACTCTCGTTTGCGCTCTCAGTGGTCCCCTAAGGATTGGAAGTAGTGATGATAACTTCCTGGGCTACTGGACGCCCTAAGCATCAAGGCTGCCTCTGTTAATAATTTATAAAAGGCGATAAAAGTGCGTAAGCCAAAGTGACTGTGTGCTGAGCAATCAGAGTGCCGACTCTAAAATATCAGACAGTTATGAAAATGATAATGGGCCTTGTAACAACCCTCACCGATGCTTATGATGCTGTTAGGCAAAAAAAATCAGAAAACACAATCCCATTTATGTTGTGATTATAACTAAGCAAAATTATGCACATATAGAACAAGGGCTGGAAAGGAACTTGGAAAATGACTATGGCTGATTTGATGAGAGGCGCAGTTGCAGAAGTTTTATTTTTATCTAGTGACTCTAATGGAGTTGGCACAATAAATGCCACAACAGTTATCAACGCAGGGAAGGAGACGCGGCCGTTCACTCACCCGGGGTTGTATAGCATGACTGCCGACAGGTTCTCACAGGACTTGGAGAGGTCGGTCATGGACAGGCTGAAGGAGGACAGAAGGCCGCTCTGAGAGCAAACACAGGGCACAGTGGTTACCTTGGCAGACAGAGAGGGCCACTGCTCTGGGCTCATTGCTTCCAATGTGTCAGAGACAATGAGGTGCACACACTCCTAATTACCATGCGGAACAATTAACTGGTCTGAGAAAACCCAAACCCTCAGCTAAGCACAGCAGGGTCCTGGCATTCTAGGACTGGAGATATTCACCAGGAATTCCACAGTGCAGTTGGTCTCCCTGGCCAGTTAAAGTCCAGGAAAGGGGTCACGACATTCTGTCATTCTCCTGTTATCAGCGGCACTCACTCACTTACTGAGTGATAAAGATGAAGGCGGGAGAGATAAAGGGAGACCAAAAAATAAAAGCTTGACCTATTTTGCTTCCATGGAAAGCTGTTGGCAAACATGTTTTCTCCCCTCTGTTCCTCTGAAACTGGACCAAAAGGACTCTCTAGGGAGACCCTGGGCTGAAACAGATAAGAGGCTTCACTTGCTGGAGCCAGCGGCCCTGGAGAAGGCTGGGGTTTGCAGCTTTCTCGTTATTTCCCATCTAAGGCACTGGCAACCTCGGGCAGCCTTTACACAAGGAGGCCTAGATGAGAGGCTGTGTGGCCCAGTGGTCAAGGGCGAATGTTTCTGGTATGCAAGTCCCTGCTGCAGCCCCAGCTCCCTGCTTGCTGGCTACAGAACAAATTAGGGAGAGTCTCTCTCAGTCTGCTTCTCATCTTGATTGTCTGTAACATGGCGGTAGTAAAAGCTGCTGCACAAACTGGCAGAATATATGTAGAAGTTTAGCACTGTTCCCAGCTCCTAGGTATGTTAGCTGTCGTCTTTATTATCTTCATCAGTCTAAGGACCCCTGGCGCTGTCTGTGGACAGATTTTCTTTCCCTCTCAGTTCCTCCCTTCCTTCTCTGGTCCTCAGCCCACCTCCTCCACTCAGCACTTAAAGTGCCCTATAGCTGTGTCCTTCCAACCAAGCCGACGTCTCCCGTAATTGTCCTAAACTAACCCTGCTATCCTTCACACCCCAAGGAAAAATCACATTTTATTGTGGCTGATTTTGGATGAATAAGATTCCAGCATTGGGTTAATTCCTAAGATAGAGGCTGATAAGTAAAAGTCACTTTCCACTTAACGTGAAATGATGCCCAATTCCTTTGTGGGAAGGGTAGAAGGCTGAAGAGAAGGATCTAGAAGGAGCAGTTTCTCCTTGCCTGCTCTGGCCTTTACTTGCTCACTCTCCCATATCCTCAACATGTCATCTGCTGGGAATCAAACTCCCTAGAATCAATCCAGGCTATAGAACTACTTTTCAAGTGGTTCTGTACTCCAGAAAGTCCAACCTGTTGGAACCAGAGAGGACACCCCCACCCACCTCCATCCCCATCGGAGGTTCCCTCCTGGAAATGTCATAGAGACGTCACACTCACCTTCCTCTTCTCCCTGAGCTTGGCGGCTTCCTTTGGATGGTTAAAGCGAAACATATTGGTTCTTCCCAAGAGTATCACAGCACCTGAGAACATATAAAAGCAGTAATGAATTTTCAGTAAGCAGTTTGGTCAGCTGGCAACATCATAACATGGAATTCTGTGGTTGAAATGTAATTTCCAGTGTATTATAAAACAATAAGGGAAAGCTTTAGTCTTAAAAGTCCGCTTACTTAAGCCAATTTTAAATCTGTGAATATTTTGAGTGTCACAATACTCATAATATCCTAGGCAGGAGTGATGAATCTAAGCATTACGACATACCATGAGATTTAAAATCCAATAGACAGATAATTAGAGTCTTGATTGTTTGGAAGAAAAAAGAAACTAGTTCTCCAAAGAGATATAATGTCAAGCAAAGCATATGGTCACAGATTTAGGAAACGTTTATTAATGCGGATAAGTTATTTCAAAAGAAAACACAGTGAAAATGGCAGAGTATCCGTAACTATTACTAAAATCTCCCTCAGAATTTGACAGGAAAGAAATTGTGTACATGTATGGTCTATACACAAGTAAAAACACTGCTTCTCATCAAAGCCCTGTTAAAATTTAGATGGCCACATTAGACACACAAGAAAGGTTGCTTTTTGTTGACTAGGGTCCTCCTTATTCAGAAAACTACTGCGGGAGGCAAAAGAATTCAAGGGAAATGCTCAGGGATAACAAAGTCACAGAGGGAGGCTAGTTTCTGCTTGATTAAGCAAACACACAAATTCTGAGGCCAGAGCTGTCCAAAGCCATCATGGGTGCATGAAGGGCAGTGAGCTCCTTGTCACCCAAGACATGTAAGAGTAGTGATGTTGCCAAAGAGATTCACTATCCTATACAGTCCCATTCACGAGTGAGAGTCTATAGTGCCTTAGGACAGACTTCCAGGTTGAGTCTTTGCCTGGAAAACGACTTACATGTGAAAATAAGACACATATACTGGAAGTCAACCACGAAGGACCACATGTGTGGTTAAGAGTTTAGCATCTAAGTGTTGAGTCTGGGCTGTAGTAGCTGGGGACAGGCTTTTGCACCAAGGACCTAAGCTGGATCTCACTGGATAACCTGAAGGCAAGAGGAGACGGTCCACTTGGGGTAACTGCAGGGAGAAGCTAAGCTGCAGACAGGTGAATGGCCTGCTATGTTTGGGACAAAGGAGAAATTCAAGTCTACCCAAAATACAGAATGTCTGAAACAGCAGCAAGAATGAATCCTCGATAAGTACAGGCAAAACAGATTGTGAAGACCTAGAGAGCCGGGATAAAGAGTTTTGACCAGAGGTCACAAACTGGTGGCCAGGAAAAAGATCCAGCCCATAGATATATTTTTTGTGTTCCATTCAATGTCCAGAAAACAAAATTTTTACTTGGCAAGAGTTAAAAATTTGGATATTTCACATAAAAGTCTAGTTTTTTTTCTAGCATCTCTTAAAAAATTGTAAGATACAGTATCAGCAAATCTTTGTTGCCACAAAAATTTTTGTTGGCAAAATTTCCTGGGCTACTGATGGCTGCCTCCTTCGGGCAGGGTGTGTGACCTCTGGTTGGCCACAGTCACCAGCCTCTCGCTTGGGTAACATCTACACCTGGATCCCACAGGTAATATCATAACCCCAGATATCTATTCTGGAACTTTTGGCCAGCATATCCACCTGATTATTCAGTGCATTACCTAGGTTATCTCAAGAGAGTTTCAAATGCAATATGGTTAAAACTAAACTGGTTTAAATCATAACCACAGGGAGGAACTGAAGAGTTGGTTTTAGTAGATGTCATTATTCAGCAGAAATGGAGTCACTATGAAAAGGAAGAGAATTTTAGGAGACTAAGAAGGGCAGCAGTGGAGATTATCCATCCACTCTACAATTTGTTTATCCTCCTCATGTAAAATAGCATTTGTATTTTTTCCAATTATGGAAAGGCACCATTACCATAATAAAAAAAGGTGTTTCCCATGCCTTTTACAACTAGGTCTCAGAGCTGTGTGCTGCACAGAGAGTCAAAAGTTAAGCAGCCATGTCTAAGATACATGTATATTTAATGCTGTTAAAATTACATTAGAGATTAATAAGGCAATTGCATCCCAGGTCTTAATTACATCTTCAATTCCTTTTTTTTCCCTGTTAATCAAATGCCCAGCCATGCAAGTTGAAAACTGTTAAAATATGTTAAAGGAAAAATACAATAGTGTTTCAGAGACATATTTCAGATTGTATTAAATCATTGAAAATAATCTTGCCACCCATGTAATTTGCATGAAATACACATAAAAAGTCCTTAAGGGAGTTAAAAAAGAAAGCAAAACCGTCCATGACAATGCACTGTTTCCATCTAAATAATGTTATTCAACTGTCTGGTAGGTGAAAGGGTTTCCTGCAAGGCTGGTTTCCTTTCCTTTCCTCTGCTGTACACCTTTATTCAACAAACTGACTAAATTTAAAACTTTGCTTCATTTTTACATGAAGCGTTGTTTGTTCATTCATCCAGCAAATACTTAATGAAACTTGCTGTATGACAGTCACTATGATACGCTCTGGGTATGTAGAATTGAGAGGGAGATATGCCTTGTCCTTACAGAGCTTAGAAAAAAGTCAGAGAGAGATAAATAATCAAATAATAACATAAATATACAAAGCTGCAAATGAAGGGGAAGAACTGTGTCCAGGGCTCAAAGAGAAAAAAGAAGGGGCTTATTATAGTGGAACTTAGGGAAGGATAACCTGAAGGAAGGCAGTGGTTAAGACAAGCTCTGGGGATGAGCTGGGGAGAGCAGCATGTGTAATGGTCCTGTGGCAAGAAAAAGTGATGATGACTATGATGAAGAGGAGGAGGGTAATGATGAGTGCTTGGAAGACAGCCATGGGGCGGTGACAGCAGAAACAAGGGAGAGCAGTGTACAGATAAGGCCTGAGAGGGAGTGAGGGACTGGACCATCTCAAATTTTTTAGGACACAGAGTAAAGAATCTTGTGTTTTCTCTGGTTGCAACAGGAAGACATCGAAGAGCTGCAGGCAGCAGCATGATATGATTAGACCTGAGTTTCAGAAAGATCACTCTAGCGATTGACTAAAGAATGACCGCAGGGGAAGAGCAGATGTGGACAGACAAGCTGGGAGGCCCCTGCAGTGGTCCAAAGATGATGGTGGCTCAGGACCGGGGAGGATTGCGCAGCAAGGAGGGGAGCAAGCAACTCCGAGAGACGAAATGAGCAGGATCTGGTGATGGGCTAGACATAAAGAGAACAAGGCGGGTAAGGAAGATGGCTCCTGGGTCTGGGACTGCACAACCATTGGCTGGGGAGCTGTCCACACAGACTGAAGATACTGGAAAAGGATGAAGATGGGTGGAGGGGAAATTATCAGTCTGGTTTTAGACATAATGAACTAGAGATGCCTTTGGTAAATGAAAATATGGGTCTGAAGCTCTGGAATAAAAGCCTGGGATGTCAGTCCACCCACCTGACCACCTACCTACTGATTAACTTACCCAATATCTATCTGTATATATGTGTTTGTGTATAAACATATACATACATGTGTGCATGTGTGTGTGTGTGTATACACAGGTTGAATATTCCCTATCCAAAATGCTAGGACCAGAAGGGTTTCCAATTTCTGATTTGTTTGGAATATTTGAACATAACATAATGAGATATCTTGTCAAGTCTAAACATGAAATTCATTTATGTTCCATATATATCTTATGGACATAGCCTTAAAGTAATTTTATACAATATTTTAAATAATTTTGTGCATTAAATAATGTTTGTGTACAGTGACTCATCAGAAAGCAAAGGTGTCACTATCTCAGTCACCCATGGGACGATCTGTGGTTGTTTGGCATCACCATCATTCCTGACTCTCAATTTATGTGCTACTGATAAGCAATCATTTTCTTACCCTTATTCACACATAAGTACTTAACAGCAGAAAACATGACACACCCTTAACAAGTGAAAAAGTAACATGTTCAGGGTAACTAGGCAGCAGAGCAGCAACACCAGGATCAACTGCTAAACAGCAGCAACCAAAGACAACGGCAGGCTTGCAATCTCCAACCACAATGCCCTGTTTTGATTAAAAGGTTACTGTACACTGCAGCTTATTTCTTTTGGTGAGAAGAAACATTAAAAGCAATTGAGACACCAGGAAGTGGAGGCTCCATGGATGAGGAAGCGTTTTGCTGGCTGGCTTTTTTTAAAATGTTCCCTCTAGAGTCATCTGTTTCATTTAACAATGTTTTTGGTCTTAGAAGTCTTTGATTTTATAAACTCAAATGAGTTCTTGTTTTGTTATGAATGCATGCTGCTCTAGTCCTTTAATAAGCCCATTACACTTTTTTGCCATGTCTATAGGCACGTTTTCTACAGCCACCTTCACTGTCATTGCTATCACTATCACCTGGATTCAGAACATTTTTGGTTATTTCACCATCAGTCAATGAAGGAATAACTGGAGCCTCATTATCAACATTAAAATTTCTTCAATATTCACTTCTTCCAGCTTACTGATGGACTCTGAAGGTATGTTTTTTGCATATGTAAGGAAGTCAGTCATAATTTGTCTTCCTCATTTGACATACAAAAACCTTGAAAATCACCACTTTGTGTATCCTCACCACTGAACATACTTGCAGGTCAGAGGTTATGCCAGGCATGCACAACTGTGTCTGTAGTCACTGTGATCCAAGCACTGGCAACATTATATAGGGCATCCCTCATGCTAAACTCCCTTTGAAAACCTTCCACACCCATGCCTCTGCCCACTGCTGCTAGCATCCTATTCAAGAAAGTGTTTTTATATTCACTCTTCACTGACCTAAGGATACCGTGGTCACATGGCTGAATTAATGAAGTCACATTTGGGGCAAAGCGCGTGGTAGAAACATTAGTTTTGATGACAATTTCAGCTGGGGGATGAGCAGAACAGTTGTCAAGGAATAACAAAATCTCTTCCATGAGAGTGGGCTACTGGCAAAAAATGTTTACGAAACCAATCAGAAAAGATGTTCACGGTGATCCATGTATTTTTGTTAGCATACTACTACACTGGTAAGAAATTCATTTTATAAAAATGTAACGTCTGCAAGCTTTTGCCTATCACAGCAAATTTACACTTATGCACGCATGCTGCATTAGCAGATCTCAGCCCTGCAGTGGCTGTCTAATCAGCTATCATCAGTGTCCTCCTAGGGCAATAACATCAAAACAGTGATGTTTCATCAGTGTTACAGACTTCTGGCATCAGATTTTCATCAGCAATGACCCTGGCAAACCTGTCAGTGAATTTCTCTACTAGTTCATGATTAGGAGATGCTCTATCACTGTGAATCTTTAAAAATTGAATGCCATGTCTTCTCTTAAATTTCTGCAACCAGCCTGTTGAATATTCAGAGTTCTCTTCCATTTTCAGTTCATCATGATGAATCTTTGCTTGTTTCATGATCAGCACACCATTAGGTGCCATGTGTTCATTGCGATGCTGATAGATCCATTCGTTTGATACACAGTTGAGATCTTCATTTTTAGCTGTATGCAGTGTTTTTCTATTTTTCATTAACATTTATTCTTCACTTTCAGCACAGAACTTCAACAGTTTACCCTTCAGTTTCTTAAGGTCATATATGCTGGCCATTTTACTGCCATATTCTTCTGTAAGATGTTTCACGCTTATGCCATTGCCTAATTTTTCCAACAGCTTGACTTTCTGCACTATAGATAAACATAAGTGATTCCTGTTTTCTCTTATCACTGTTACCCACAGGGGTACCTGCAGACGTTTTTGACATTTTCAACAGTATCTTTATACCCCAGAGCAGAGAATAAACAAAACAACACAGGAATGCATGTAGGTCTTGCTCCCATGTGGGGGACCTGCTGGGGGTGTATCCAGTCTGAAAACTTGACCTTTTATTGCCCTTTGTGGGCATCCTTGCGTGGGGAAATTTGGGCATGTGTGGAAAAGATATATTGCAGCTGAAGAGGGCTGGGGGGTCTTTTTTCCCTTGCGTATGCTGAATAAACTGTGCGCGTTTTATGCTTGTGTTTTCACTGTGTCACATGAGGTCAGGTATGGAATTTTCCACTTGTAGCATCATGCCAGCACTCAAAAATTTTGGATTTTGGAGCATTTCAAATTTTTGATGAGGGATATTCAGCCTGTATATATGTGTGTGCGTGCGTGTGTGTGAATACACACACGCGCACACACACACATATATATATTCACACACACACACATATATATATATTCACACACACATATATATATTCACACACACATACATATATATATTCACACACACACATATATATATTCATACACACACGTACATATATATATTCACACACACACATACATATATATATTCACACACACACATATATATATTCACACACACATATATATATTCACACACACATACATATATATATTCACACACACACACATATATATTCACACACACATATATATATTCACACACACACATACATATATATATTCACACACACACATATATATATTCACACACACGTACATATATATTCACACACACATACATATATATATTCACACACACACGTACATATATATATTCACACACACACATATATATACTCACACATTTATATATGCTAATAAATGAAGCCACCGGTGTAAGAAAGAAACCCAAGGAGAGAACAAAGAGGTAGAAAAGACAAGGACCTAATACCAGGCACCTTGAGGAATACTGGCTCTTAATGGCCAAGTAGAAGAAGAACTTGCAAAGGAAACAGAGAAGGGGCCATCAGAAACAAAGGGAGAGACCCTCAGAAGTCATGGGAAGGAGTGATCAACAATGCAGAATGCTTTTGAGAGATCGACCAAGATGAAGAGACTACAAAACACCACTGCGCAGTAGAACGGAAGTCACAGGTGGCCTTAGAGCTGTTCCGGTAGTAGCCAGAAGGGAGGGATTGAGGAGTGAGTGAGAGGTAAGAAAATGTAGATTTACTGCATGCAGACAATTCGTCCAAGAAGTCTGTGAATGAAGAGAAAGAAAGAGTTGGCGGTAGCCAGAGGATTGGTATGATAAATCCTGCAAGATGTTTTGTTGTTAAAAGAAAACTCATGAGTATACTTAAAAAACAATAAGAAAATTAAAGGAAAAGAAGAAGATACGTGAATAAAAGAAAAAATGAGTGAGAATGGATGATGGTATAAAAGTTCTAGATGAAGCCTGGAGCATGTGTCCTGCTCAGAAACCGTGGTGTGGCTGAGGACAAGTCACTGCTGAACCTCCCAGAATTCAGTTTCCTCACCTGGTCATCGAACTGAATAATTTCTAAGGTCCCTTCCAGATCTTAAATTCTTTTAAACTATGAACAACTTGATCTGAGGTTAGTGTGATTAATTGCAGAAGATGGACTTTTTGTGATGCATTTATCATTTTGAGAGCATGCCTAAACCTCCTTGAAATATATAATGGCTTCTTTGAGATTACTTCAGAGCTTAATAAATACCTGAAGACAAATTCCACAGAGTCTTAAAAGGGGATGGAGAGGAAATGACACTATAAAAGGGCAGACAAAGACAAAGACATTTGTTAAAAAGACAGAGAGAGAGAGAGAGAGAGAGAGAGAGAGAGAGAAAGAAAGCATCATTTAAATCTCTGTGAATGAGAGACTAGTGAATCCTGGTTTCATATGAGATTTTCTATTTTAATATTGCAAGTAAGCTAAAAAAAAAAAAAAGCATGTAAACATTTCTAGTGATCTCTAAGGAGTGCAGGGACAATGATCATTAATATCACAATCACCCTCCTCAAGTTTTATTAGATTTTCTAATTCTGCTACTGCACAAATAAACCAACTCATTTTTTTCTATTAAATATTGTCACATGAATATTTCTGAGCTGGTTATGTATGAATTATCTCATTCTTGGTTGCAATTAATACAAATATACGAGACAACTGTGTTCCCAAAAGTGCATGGTCCAACGTAATGTGAGCTTAGAGGCTGCTGTGGCAGTCAAGATGGGAGGCCCTTTGTAATTCTGCTGCAGGGCTCCTAGCTCTGCATGTTAATTAACGTTAGAAAGTCCCACACAAATGGGATATGATGCATTGCTAAAGCACGTTCAGTGAAAGAGAGGTCTTCATTTCAGATGTGACAGGTAGAGAAGCCAAGTCTGTCAGGGAACATACGATTTTCTGAAATGTTACCAAATGAGAGGCGGAAATGAAGCAGGGTGGGTGAAGTTCTTGTTTCGTTACCTGATTCAAGCAAAATGAAACTTGCTTGCATGTAATAATTTTCATTCTGATTTAAAATATCTTAAAATATTCATTTATACTAAAATAAGTTAAGATAATGGCACCATTTGGGGACCTGATAAAGTCTAATTTCCACTAACATGTCAATACTTAAGAACAGATTAAGTAATACGTTCTAAGGCCTTAGACTTGGTGATATAGACTTTATTATTTAGCACAGAAAAATTACAGAAATTTTTCTCTATCTCAAAAATGGCTTTGAAAGCTAGATTAAAAAAAAAATTAAGGTCTGACATGGTGTTTGTGGTGGGTAAGAAAATTTCCCATAAATATTAAACAAATTCAAACTCCATGGCTTGATGCTAAGGGCTGGTTTGGGAATGAATGACAGGCAGGCTCTCTCTGAATCAAAGGCAGAGGGCATCCGTGTCGAAGCAAGCTGTCAGATCATCAGCTCGTGTTTTTGAAGGATGTAAATGCACATGACACCTTACCAAAAAGCCACATAGGCCTGTCCCTTCCTTTTCTATGTTTACAATCCAAATAAGGATTTACAATTTTACGCTTTTAGATAAATCACTTTAATCCCTGTTTACTCTTGATAAAGTGAATATTAAAAACTTAGATTCTGGGACTCTGAAGAAAAAAGAAAATTGATTTTCAATCTTTGCTACTGAGGTTTCCAGCCAAATAATCCATTGAGACTGATCTGCCCAACTGTGTGTACAGGCTAAGTATGGAGCTTTGTAAAATTTCAAGATGCTCCAGTCCCATTCTCAAAGAAATTTTTAAGTGTGTGTGTGGCAGGGAGGTAAGGAGGTGGTGGGGGAGACGGGGGAGCTGATTTTTTTCTTCTTAAAACCTCATGGGAGAAACAAAAAGAGTGTAGATAGTCCCTAATTTAAGATGGTTCTATGTAGGATTTTTCAACTTTATGATGGTGCAAAAATGATACCCATTCAGTATAGTATTCAATAAATTCCATGAGATTTTCAACACTTTATTATACACTAGGCTTTGTGTTAGAAGATGTTGCCCAACTATAGGCTAATGTAAGTGTTCTGCCACGTGTAAGGTAGGCTAGACAAGCCATGGTATTTGGTAGGTTAGGTAAATTAAACGCATTTTCGACTTACGATGTTTCCAATTTATGACAGGTTTATCAGGACGTAGCCCTGTCATAAGTTGAGGAGCATTTGTGTACGGAATAGATCTGTCCTTCTGCAGGAAAATGTAGAAAGTGTATAAAATGATTAAAGGGCAATTCAAGACAGCAGATAATCCCATGATGAATTCCAAAGAACTGAAGAGAAGGCGTTATGTACCTGGCGGCAGTATTAGTAACTTTCTTTCCATTCCTCCCCAGGAGACCATATTCTTTGTTACCAAGGACTTATTCACTGTTAGTAACAATCTCAGCTATACGTTTCCAGGCTCTGACATACTCAAACCTGTCAATATCCTATTGTTCCTCCCAAAACAGTTCTTACAAAATCGCCTCCCTTCCTGTTCCTTTATCTCTCAGCTCCTACAGTCTCTAACCTTCAACCCCTTTTCCTCACTGCTCCTCTACAAGCCCCACTTCAGGCTAAACAAACCTTGCATGTCCTTCACCTCTCCAAACGCGTCATTCATCTACTGAGTGGTGAGCACTGACTGGCTCCCTTCTGCCTTCTGCAGAAAATTCACGCAACCAGCCTGGAACTTTAGAGCCCTACAGGCCTGCCCAGGACTCAACAGCCTTGGCCTCACTACTGTACTCCTCGCCCCACCCCTTGTCCAGTCTTAAGACATTTTTTCACTACACACTTTGGTGGAAATATTATCTAAGTCAGTTTTCCACCATATGCCATTAGGACAGATACATTTAGAATTCAATCACTTTAGAATTCAACTTGAGATAAATGTCCCCCATTTCAGCAGTCTAAGGCCACCCTCTGGGAGGAGTTTTGGCTATGCATGAGCTGGAAGAGGCATAGTCCACCCTCCCTCAACAAATGCAGCTACAGTTGAAGCAAGAACAAACAACAAACTTATGGCAAAGTTTGCATGGAAGAATGGTGAAACCACTGATGCTTTATGTAAAGTTTACAGGGACAACTCCCCAAAGAAATCAGCAGTTTACAAATGGATAACTCATTTTAAGACAGGATGAGAAATGTTAAAGATGAAGCCCACGGCAGCAGACCATCCACACTGATTTGCGAGGAAAAAATTAATCTCATTCATGCCCTAAGAGGACCGATGATTAATAGCACAAACAATAGCCAACACCCCAACTGGTTCGGCTTACACAATTCTGATTGAAAATTAAAGTGGAGCAAACTTTCCTCTTGGGTGCCAAAACTGCTGTGCCCAGATCAGCAGCAGACAAAAGCAGAGCTTTCAGTGTAAATTTTAAGCACATGGCACTAAAACATTTCTTCAGAGAATCGTTAACCAGAGATGAAACATGGCTTTACCAGAATGAACCTGAAGACAAAGCACAATCAAAGTGACAGCTACGAAGAGGTGGAAGTGGTCCAGTCTACGTAAAAAAAAGCAAACCAGTCAAGAACAAAAGTCATGGCAACAGTTTTTTGGCATGTTTAACGCACTTTCCTTGTTGACTTTTTGCAGGGTTAAAGAATAATAACATCTGCTTATTATTACAGTGTTTTGAGAAAGTTAGAAAAACCCTTGGGAAAGCTTCACCAGAGAGTCCTTCACCACGACAATGCTCCTGCTTGTTCCTCTCAGGAAACAAGGGCAATTTTGCGAGAGTTTTAATGGGAAATCATTAGGTATGCACCTTATACTCCTGATTTGGTTCCCTCTGACTTTTTTGTTTCCTAATCTTAAAAAATCTGTAAAGGGCATCCATTTCTCTTCAATTAATAATGTGAAAAAACACTGCATTGACATGGTTAAATTCTCAGAATCCTCGGTCCTTTAGGGAAGGACTAAATGGCTGGTATCATCACTTACTAGAGTGTCTTAACCTTGATAGAGCTTTATGCTGAAAAATAAAGTTTATATTTCTATCTTTTAATTCCATGTTTCTATGAACTTTTTGAAGTCTCCTCTTAAGCCTTTGGATTCAAGCAACTTGGCAAAATCCAAACAGGGTGACCCCAAGAAACCCACGCCAAGACCAATGCAAAGCCACCTAATGGGATATGAAGCTGAAAATGAAGTTTAAAAAGGAGAAGCAAGATCAAGAAAAATAGATGTGATAAGTGAGACAAAAGAAGAGAGGATTTAAAGAGATTGACAAATGGTTGTTTCATGTGTCAAAGTCTGGTGCACCAAGAAACTGACTCCAGTGTGATTAGTCTTGATCAGCTGTTCTCATACTCAAGCATGCATCAGAATCACAGGGTTGTAAAAAACCAGATCGCTCAGCCTCATCCCTAGATTTCTAGTTTGGTAGGTCTAGGATGGAGCCTGGGAATCTGCATTTCTAACAACCTCCCAAGTCATGTTGATGTTGATGTCCCATTTTGAGAACCATGTATACTCTTTTAAGAATTGGTAGGGCTTTGACATTCAAAAATATCTGTTGAATCATACACGAGTGAAGAGGTGTCAGATTTTCAGGTCTCTCACTTGAGGAAGACATATGAGTGCTTAGGGACAGGCACAGGTGAGTCAGCAGGGTAATAGGCACTGACACCTGCTGACTTTTTGTGCACATAAAAGATCTCTTCTGTTAACTGGATACCGTGGCTAAACCACTGGGAGATGTATTTCCCTTTCTAGTTCCACTAAAGTTCTTTTTTAATTTGTCACTGAACAACTCACAGCAGCCCTCCAGCAGATGAAAATTTTATCAAAGGCTCCTCAGCTCCACTTTGCAGACAATCATCTGTTCCCTCTATCTGAGCACTTGAATAGATGCAAATATATTTTGGCAGTCAAGCATAACACATTCAGATGCACCTAAGTATAAATTTCCCAGATGCTATTTCTGCAGCACTTCTAAAAGGAGAGATGAACATTCAATGGATCTGACAAACCAGCAAGAAGACCAAAGGAATCCACTTATATGAATGGAAAAATTAATTACATTTAACAACTATTAGCTTTAAATAACACATTATACTAAAGAGAGAAAAATAATAATTAAAATAAGAGAATAACTTCCGGCAATTGTAGGACAAATGCTGAAATTCTTTTTGAATTACAATGCATTTGACTGTTGTACCATTTCATATTAAGCATATTTAATAAAGGAAAAATCTAGGGTCTCAGACTCCCAAGAAGAACTTAATGCCTGTGGACTAGATATCACGGTCAAATTCATGCTTTCTTATTTAACAACGGCCTCTTCTTTCTATGGAATCATAGTATAGACTCATGAGAGTGAGGAGACATAAGCTTCGTAGAACACAGCAATCAAAGATCATGCTTAGACGTAATGCTACATACCCCATGCACTATTTCTGGGAGAACTCAAAAAAGACGAGAAAAATTTCCTATGCCAGGATTTAGGCAACATTCATTACATAAGTTATCACAATTAATGTTTATAATACTAGCAAACGCTTTTCATTTCAGTGCAGACACTATCAGATGTAAACAATTTCTATAATTTAAGGCAGGGGAAATAGTTTATGTAATCAGAAAGAAACAAGGCTGTTAACTGACATAGGTAAAGAATTTGTTCCCAATGGTGACAATCTGCTAAATTTAGATAAATCTCCTATTAGGTAGCATTCACATGTGTATTAAGTAATTTAGATAAGGAAGTCGTAATTACTATCATGTTTTTTAATGGGACAGCCTAACTAACACATTTCCAAATGAACGGCAATTTACTAATGAAAAGAGACATCTGAATACCAAATATCAGCAATACACTAAAACTAAACACTGGTAGTGAAAAGGTGGGAAGCTGTTGGTAGTGTCAGGTGAACCATGAATACAGTCAGCTGTGGAGTTAACATGGTTAGTACTCAATATGACCTGAGTTACCACCATCTGCATTCTCTAAGCTGGAAGGGCTACTTGGGTCTGTTTCAAAAGGTTTCTTTCTGTTATGCCCTTCCTGGATCCAATCAATGGGCCAGATACCAGCCAGATACATTCGGATGACTGAGAGACAATGGGTTGGGAAGGGCCTTAGGCCAATAACCACTCCAGTTAACCAGAAACTGGGATTAGAACAACAAATTGGGAGACCAGAGATACCTGGGCTTCATGATCCTAGGGCTTAGGGTATGACCCAAGCCTGGCTTAAGAGCTGAAGAGATGACACAGGACACACAGTATTAAGTTACAATTATTTAAGCTGCAGAGAAATAAAGTATGAATTTGTGCATATGAGCGATAATGAATGGTCTGCTGTAATTTTTTTTTTTTTTTGGATGAGGGTTGGGGGGAAAAGGAGGTGATCCAGTATTGCAATTACATAGCTATCCCCAGATCCATCTCCAGGAGGCTTGCCTGCCATCTGTTAATTCAGAAAATTTGACTTTGTAGAAATTAACTAAGGCAGGATTGTGCAGAAACATGACAGACAATTTACTTAAAAATTTGTTTTATGGGGAAAAAGCTAAGATAGTTTCTGGAGCATCAAAATGCTACTGTGTTTAATACTGTTCCCCATTTATTATGTTTTAATGAAGCCTATATACTTTGTATTTCTTTTTTTGTCTTAGGCTTTTTTTTTTCTTTAATAAAGGCTCACAGATATAGTTGAAAATCATTTTGTAGCTCTGCCTGATCAAACCCCATCCTCCTTCTCCAATGGTTAAACACTATTCTGATACAGGGATGTATCAGTCCCATTCATGTTTTTAAAAATGTTTACTATATATTTTTGCACAACCACAAACAATATATCACTTTGTGTTTAAAAAACATCATGTTCCCGTTCTCATTTTAAAAACAACAGAAAAGGTTAGGTAGAGAATTCTAATCCTTAATTTCTGAAGTACTATAGATGTTTTTCCCTTACTGAGATCTTTCAGTCTTAAAGTATGTATAATTAAAAAATAAAAACCAAGTTGTCATCTTGCTTCTGCCATGAACTGCTTTGAAATGCAAAGTCATCTTAGATTTTAGTGTCCTAAGACTTGCTGAAGACATTTATACTCAGTGCACAGCGTTTTAACACCTTCGAACACAGTATTTTTATGTCAATTCCATTAACAGTGATACTGAGGAAGCTGTTCATAGCACAGCAGAATGCCAGAGGAACTCAAGCCCATCAGATCTGAAGATCTTGGCATCGTGGCAATAAAACAATTAAGAGCATCCTACAGGGAAAAACAATTCTCACAATTAATCTTTAATGCCAATTACTACCACTACTTTCTTTGGACAAGTCACATCTTCAATATGAAGATCCAAAATGTAGTTCCTAACTTGAATCACTACCAGAACAGGCATATTTTTAAAATGGATGTTTAATTTAGGGAAAAATTTAAGATAAAAACAAAAACAAACAAACAAAAAAACACTTAATAAAACACGTGCCACTAATCCCAGCTACTCAGGAGGCTGAGGTGGTAGGGTTGTTTGAGCTCAGGAGTTCAGGACCAGCCAGGGCAACATAGTGAGACTCTGTCTCAAAAATAAAAATACAAATAAAAAGATACTAAATAAAAATACTGCATAGGAGATGTATTATTTAGGTACCATGCCTCAATCCACAAGCGAATTAAAAACCTAATCAAAGCTGTATAAACAATTTCTTCAAACTAAATAAATAAGCTGAAAATCCTTTTTTTATAGGGAGGAGGAAGAGTTAGAAGGGTAACACCTCAAAATCAAATGTTAAATTTTTAGGCAGTGCCCATATTAAAAAGTATGTGTTCTAAAAGTTCCTTTTTCAGAATGGTGTTTGGTATTCGGTACTGATTCTCCCACAGGCAAATCTGCAAGAGACTATTTAACCCAAAGACAGCAGGAACAGCAGTCACTGCAACCCATAATCCATTCAGCACCAGGGGCTGCACTTGATGGAAACTCCAGGAGCTCCAGGGAAAAGCAGCTGGGGGCAGTGGACTACTGTGCCATAGTTCAAATGCAGGGGCAAAAAGCCAGGTGGCTCCAACAGCCAATGCTGATGTCTATGGGCTATTTTTGAGTCAAGAACTACTTATACTAAAGAATCTCCCCCACAATCAATCCCAATTGTATACAATTATGTTTGGAATTTCATATTCATGAATAAACACAGTTCATATATATATATATATATATATGAAAAACTTTCAAAGTTTTATTGAAAGAAATAGATGAAAATTCAAATATAAGAGGCATATTACATACAAAGTCTCAAGATGGAAATATATTTTTAAAATGCAAATAAATCAAAGGAAATTAGAATTTAACACCTCAAAGGATATTTTAACACAAAAAATACTATTCTAAATTTTTTTTGAAAAAATTAATAGGCATGCATAGCAAAAAAACACTCAGATAAGAATAGAGATTAAAGCATTTTTTTTTCTTCCCTGGCCCTCTAAAGCATATTTTAAAACAACAAGTATTAAAACTGTGTGATACTGGTACAAAAGCAGAAACACAGAGTATTGGAATAAAGTGGAACGCCCAGGAATAGATATAATGCTGTATGTGTTTTCATTTTTGGTAAAGTAAGTTTCTTCAAAAAACGGGTGAGTATAAAGTGGAGTAAGGTTATGAATAATGGTATATTTAACATGGGGAAGAAAAGTTAAATTAGAGCTATACTTTCTACAAACCAATGAAGCCCCGAAGTACTACTTCAAAACAAAAATTTGAAAGGATAAAATAACTAAAGCATCAGGAAATATAACAGAAAGTAAAATCAAATGTTTTCTAGTTCTGTGGCTGATTTTAAAATTATCAAAGAAATCATAAAGAAAAGCACAGTAAATTAAAGCAAATGAAAAGTAGATTTAAAAAGTAATAAAATCATATATAAATAGAAAACACTATAATATTGGGAACATATCTAAATCGATATGAGAAAGTGGTTATAAGGAATTATAAGGGTAAACAGAGTATGCACTCAAATTAATCAGGGAAAAAAAATACATGCTTTATTTCCCACAATTCCAGGAGGCAACAGTGAAACTGTTCTACTCATAGGTTAGCAATGATTTTGAAAACCAGTACAAGCCTATGGCAAAATCCTAGTAGAATAAATGCAGTCATCTAGGTAAGGTTACCTCCCTCTGGCCTGAGGGACATGCAGCTGATACAGGGATCTCAACTGTATGCATTCCTTCCCCCCCTGCCCCCTGGGGCAAAGAGATAGTGTCTCTCACCATGCCCCAGGTCCCAGTCCCTGCTGTCTGGAGGGACAGCAGCAGAACCTTCACCTGAGGTCCCGACAGAGAACAAGCAGGTGATCTGGCTGCAGTCTAGACTCCACTTACATGATTCACTGGTGGGATGCGTGTTAACTCTGCCCTTCAATTACCCATGCCGTCAGCACTAAAGCCTGTGCGTTTCCAAGCAGGGACTGCCACTAAAGAGCCCTACATGGTGACTGCTTGTCTGTCAATTATGGTGACTTTCCGGGCACAGGGCAGAGATAGCCTCCCACCATGACTAATACTGCTGTCTGGAAGGAACCTGTTTCTTTATCCTATATTGCCAGAGTGCTCATCCTGGTTGCAAAAATGCAGCTTTGGTAATGATCACTGGGTGCTCACTGTGTCCCTTGCTTAGGTTGGTCATCTGCTACTGCTGACCTCTGATCTTCCTGGGAAACTTTGTTTCATGCTTGCTTTGCTTTTGGTGTGTCTGGTCATTCTTTGGCCAAGAGTATACCAAGAACCAAGGACAAACAAGATTACCGACCCTGAACCCTGGCAAAAGGCAAGGAACCAGGGCTCCTTGGAGAACTGGTTAGTCCCAGGAAAGTATGAGATAAGCCTGAAATATCTTGTGTCAGCAAGTAAGGAAGTGCTCACAGAACACGCAGGACAAGCCAAAAGACACGAAAGTCAGCTTGAAGGAACTCGCATTGGCCAAATCTGAGACAATTTGAGTATCAAAATAAATAATGATAAAAACAGATCAAAACCTAGTAAAATAAAATAACAAGCTGTGTGACTCTATTGATTTAATTAGATGAATGGCAAGAAGAGAAAGTTTTCTCTTTTAATAAAAAAACAATAAATGTAGAAAGAATGATGAAATTTAAAAATCACCATTTGTCAACTATCAGAATAATTATTAATTCAGTAAAAAAAAAAATGGATTCTAAAACCAGCGGGTGAAAGTATGACCAAGAATAGAATATTTATGACCTTGAAGTACCTTCCCAATATACGTATTAACAACAAAGGGGGAAGGAGTAAATTCACAGGGAGGAAGCACGAGCAAGCTCCATCTTAACTGAGAGATCAAAGTGAACACGACCAGTAATGGGATAATGGAAATCATGTCATAAGATATGAGGAAAACACAATATGATGTCCCTGGTAATCCTGTCAAAATGCACACTATTAGTCTAATCACGAGGAAACAAAGATAAATCCTACATTCATGGAGAGGGACGTTCTACAATATATCTGACCTAGTGTTTTCAGAATTGGCAAAGTCATAAATGTCCGGGAAAGACCAAGGAACTGTGACTCTCTGGTGACTGAAGGAGACTACAGCGATGTGGCAACCAAATGCCACACAGGAAGCCAGACTGAAGAAGGACCATAAGGAACACCGCTGGGGCAAATGGAGAAACTTGAATGGGGTCTGAGGATCGGATGGTAGAAATGTATCAGCATTAGTGTCCTAAGGTGATGTCACTGTTCAAAGGAAATACACACTGAAGTATTCAAGGGTGGTGGGGAACCATTTTATTTCAAATAATTCTGAAATTAAACAGTTCTTGGTACTATTCTTGCAGCTTTTCTGTAATATTGAAGTTATTTAAAAGAAAAATAGGCATGATACCAAATCCTCTATGTATGTTATAATTATAACTATTCGTAAGCATAAATAATGAAAATTAAATTGTTAAAAGAAACTGTTGTGTTCAGGTTTTGCATTTGAGAGGTAGTTTTTAACTTAGAAATTCCATTAGTGTCATATTTCCATAAAAACTTTTAGGACAATTACGTGTATGTTTCATGTTTAATTCAACAAGACAGTGGGTGTTATAAAGAAGCCCTCCAGCCAAACAGAAAACAGCATACTGAAGCAATAGTCTTCACCCTTGTTACACCTAATCGGTAATTAATTCCGAGAGGTTCACGTTCTCCTACTGTCTAGCCAACTTGTTTTCTCACAACGATATACACAAAGAACTCTGAAAATCAAAAACCAGATACCTTGATTCAGATGTGTGGCCTCCATGATCTGAACGCCGTTCACGGAACACTGAGACCCACTCAGGGGTATCAGAGTCACTGTCCCCCCGACGTTTTCAAAGATGCAGTGCTCGCTCTCCAAGTCAAGGCCATGAAGAACTAAGTTGAAAAACAAAGGAGAAAGAATTTTTTTTCTCTTTGGTATCTACTGCAATAATTCCCAGCTATTTATTCACTCACATGCTAAATATCCTTCCTTTTCCATGCTAATTATTGTGAAATGAACCTTGATGCTTAGTGAGAAAAGTGAATTTTAGGAGCTCATGACATCAGGGTCTGGACATCACCTACATAAGGAAATAAGTTCTGGGATGTTAACTTATTTCATCCTTGGGGAGAAAACAGGTAACTTGTCTTAACTGAACACCATTGAGGTGCTCTGTTTGAAACTGAATAAGTTTCCTCCACCAGCCATCAGAGGCCACAGAAATATACAGGGGCAAAAGGGCTCCACGGGTCAAGGGCTTATTGTGACCTCCACATTTGGAGACACTGTGTTCCAGGAGCAGACACCAAAGGTGATCTTAGCATGATAGGGGGGCCCAAGATGTCTCCAGACGGTGTGCTGGGATGCCCACGGCCAGGGCCGGTGCCAGTTCTGAGAGCTCTCCAAGCACGTGGCTGCTAAGGTTTACCTATAAACGTATGGCTATGGATTCTTCTTGTTTGAAGAATGTCCATGCACAGATATGAATGCCCGTCAAATAAACCTACACGATTTTCAGCACAGTTCTCGGCCAGCTTCTCAGGAGTACAGACAATAGCTCCCATTGTCTACATAGATTTGCACTACAGAACTTTCCTGATCACAGAAAACATGTGTTCTTACTATTCATCATCTTTTATAGCTACCCCAAAGGTCAAATACATAACTCAATGATTAGAAGAAGAGGCCAGATGCCTATCCTAGTTCTACTCAAAAATAGGTGAACCTGGGGATTTCTGGGAATTAGTTTTCATTTCTCCCAATCTCACAGTAAACAGTAAATACATTTAGGAATATGACAGGATTGGCTTGATTAATAGCTCATACTTGGTGAGAAAGCAGGTTCATCGCAAACAATTCTAAAAACAGCTGAGACAATGTAACTGTTTCCCTGCTAATCCCTACCTTGCCACACACACATACACCCACCACCACCACTGCCTCAATTGCCACCAATTGCCTAAGTTATGCTCTGAAAGCCTGGTAGGACCTCATCTGTACAGGCTAAGTCACTGGTTATCTGTGTACCTTGGGAAGACTTTTGGGAAACGCAAAAAGTCACACCTCCGTGTGTGTGTGCTGCATTGTCTCCTATTTTCTGGTGCAATCCTGTGCAGGTAAGTGTCTATATCCTTCCCATTAAAAAGGCCTTATAGCTGGGCACAGTGGCTCATGTCCCTAATCCCAGCACTTTGGGAGGCTGAGGCAAGAGGATCGCTTGATGCCAAGAGTTCAACACCAGCCTAGGCAACATAGTGGTACCCTGTTTCTAAAAAAATAAAAAAAAAATTAGCCAGGTGTGGCAGTGTGCGCCTATAGTCCCAGCTACTTAGGAGGCTGAGGCAGGAGGATCGCTTGAGCCTACGAGTTTGAGGTTGCTGTGAGCTATGATGATGCCACTGCACTCTATCCTGGGTGAATAGCAAGACCCTGTGTCCAGAAAGGAAAAAAAGAAAGGACTTATATTCTTTTTCTATGTCTGTTGGCATATTTTCATCAACCATTGTCGCAAAGTAACAAGTTTAGAGTGACTTAAGTAATTGTACTCTCAAAGACCTGACGGGGTATAGAATGCATGTAGGGTAAGGAAAACATTCATAATTCCATTCTATTCATTAAATTAATTATTCTGTTATTGACTTGTGTTCAAAATTAGAGAAATATATATACTGTCCAATATTGTATTTGAATTTTTCTTTTTTATAACTACTTCAATGTCAGTTATTCAAAAGAAGGTTCATCATTAAATATGACCTTAAGAAATCACTAGTTGGGTACAATGAACACTATTCTGGTGATGGGCATGCTACAAGTCCTAACTGAAGCATTATACAAAGTATTCATGTAATAAAAACATAGGTACCCTATTAATATTTTGAAATAAAAAAAATTGCTGGGAAGAGATAATTCATAAAAATTCTCACCAATATCTTGCTCTGTTGAAGCATCTTCTCTACCAACATACGTCTGACCTTCCTGGGAAGAAAAGCCAAGCAAAATTTACTAGTAAGAACTTGTTTCTCCACTATTCATTTAAGCCCAAGCAACATGGTGGCCAGTGGGATGAACAATGTCCTGGGAAGGCCACAGCTTCAGTGTAACTAGAGCTCATGGAGGCTCTGTAACGATGTCCCAGGTTGTCTGGAAAATGATAGTGCAATTCCTGAGGCTTAATGTTCACCAGTGGTTAGGCTTCTATTCTGGCATGCACGGCAATTTGCTCAAGACAGTCATCTCACTGATGTTTCCATTCCTTCTGGGAAGTTTCTCCTCCATTGGCTATGGGTTTCTTTGTGCTCAAAGATAGAGTTTATGAGAGTCCGCACAACGTAAGTGCAGTACTATTCTCATTTTAAGTCATGGATCAGAGAGGAGACACTACAGTCAAGGTGACACAGGTAACCATTGATACAGATGTAGAATTCTGCACTCTTGACATGAATGGCCTGCTAGGAGCCAAGTCCAATAATGACGGTGGGAGGCACAAATTTATAATTCCACTAGGGACCAGAAAACTGTACATATAATGAAATCCCAGAGGGATTTGCAACTTCTCTTTCTCAGTCTGTCTGCCTTTTTCTTCCTTACCTGTCTCTTACTGATTCTACAGAATGGAAGGCAAATGAATGTCTCATTGTTTAGCTTTAGAACTACATACACATGGAACTTCAAATGCCACAGAATCCCAAGGAATCATTTAAAATCCCCAAAGGGCTCAAGGATTTGTAATATATTCTTTAACAGTTGTGTTCATGCCATAAAATATTATAATAAACTTTGCTAATGTCTGAAGGGAAATCTGCAAAATTATAATGTTTCACTTAAGCAGCTCCTACCTTCAGGTGATACAAGATGATCCCAGTGCTCAGAAGGTCATCATCAATGCCAATCAAATGTGGCAGTTCAGAATCCAAAACAACTCCAATCCCTTCTTTCCTAAGGGCCAGAGTTTGCTCCTGAAATTAAGAGGAAAAGAAAAGGAAATGATTACTTTGAGGAAAAAGAACTTCCTATTAGGCGTTCTTTAGATTGTTACATGAACAATATTTTCTCTCTCTTCTAAAAACACTGCAAGAGAAATGGAACTTAATCTTTCTCCATGTTGAAATCCTGGCAGGTGGTAAGCAAAGCGAACTTGAAACATACAAAAAGCTCACTGCAGAATGAAGTAAATTTAATGTCTGATATATAACCTCTACAAAACCTCTTAGGAAAGGTTCTATGACTACCCAAATAACAACACAATCCTTCCCCTCCTCAGAGCTTTAATTTCATTTAATATCTAGATGTCTCCTTAACTGTTGGCTTTTGTCTCCAGCTACCATAGTTGATCTGTGCATGTCCTGGGAGGAAGCCTTTCCTTGGTATCAGCTACCGCCGCACCAGTGGTACCCAACCCACTGCGTCCTGCACATCAGCCTCTCCTATCCACAGGTCATTCCCACGTACAGACAAATCTGCCACAGATCTCTCACCACCCATGACCACCTCCCCTTGGATTCGCATTTCTCTCCAGCTACCACCGCTTTCCATGTCCCTTTAAAGAAAATCACCTCCAAAAAGTTCCCTATACTAGTAGTTCTCCAATTCTCCCCTCTCACTCTCTCTCGAACCCACTCCATGAAGGTTATCCTCCTCGGAACTCCTCTAT